>JASSKH010000019.1:11073648-11258415 GCA_031763025.1 Macrocystis pyrifera
TCAAGCATTCCCACGGGTCGTCGATGTTCATCGAAGGTTGCTAGCTTACGCTCTCTGCGCTTTCCGCTGATCAATTCGGTGTGAAAGAAAACATACTTACAAGTATGCGCACTCGGCGATAACTGAACCCACGGAATTGAGGCGTACAGCTGCATACGTGAGGACCTCTACGAACATACGGGCTACCCCTGCCATGGCGCTCGGTTATTCTATGGCATTGCCTGGTTCGCTGGAGCGTATCGTGAAATATGTAGGGTAGTTGACTTGAGCCGTGTGGTGTCATGTCATCGTCATAGACGAAGACCTGGGCACTCGATCCAAGTGAAGAGGGCGATTGGTCAAATGTATACCGCACAACTGACCAATAAATGCAGAACATATTCGTGTCGCTCGGAGCCGCGTCGACCCGGGAAGATCAGGTCCTTTAACTTCTGCATTTCCTGGCCACTTTGCACTGTAACCGCCAACACCAACAGTATGCTTGTGCGGAAGAATAGCGTTTCCGTTAGAAACGGGCTATTTGCTTGTAGGGTAAGAAACAACACTCGTTGAGCATGCCACTGTCTTTATTGTCATGCCTCGCGGGCGCGAGTTGGCAGCAGTGGAAAGATGTAGCGTAACATGTTAGGTTGACACGTAGCTCCGACTACACGTGTGTATGTGATATTGACCCAAGAGTACAAGAGGGGTCACAAGGTTCGCACAAATCGTTATACAGTGTCGGCCTAGAAAGATTGTTGACCTAGATCCTGCAAACCGTTAATATACGGCATCCCTTGGCCTTAGGGACTTAGAGTAGGGAGCTGCTGGGCGTGCTGGCATACTCTGGCGTGATGACCGAATCTCGACCAAACCTATTGACTCGTTCCGTGCCCGCATCAGTTATGGTAGTCGAGAACAAAGAGTCTACTAGGTCGAAGTACCAGTTGCCGCTGTAGATAAATTGTAATAGCTTTCTGAAGGTAACGGGGGACGAGTGTAATATCTAAAAACATCTCAGAAAAAAGATTGAACGCCATGCCGTGTACGGACCACACGGATAAATGAGTTCGAAGGCAGTGTCGTCGAACCTCAGCGCAAGCACTATGGTATTGTCCGTGTTTGGCAGGTGTCTCCCCAAGACACTATGCATGCTGCTCTGGATATCCACAATAATGTCATCAACTTTTCTTCGAGACACGAGGATCCCACCTCGGCGCAGTGCGAAGAGTAGGCGATGGATGGGTCCTCTTGAACGTAGTTGAGAAAGGGCTCCAAGTAGCCGTGAACATCAAAGAATAACGCACCTTCCAGAATCACGCTGATCTCCGTCACCTGTGAGGGGAAACAGCCCACACAGAGGGGCATCGAATCCAGTACGGGATCGGCGAAACGATATGAACCTACAGGGGCAAAACCCGGCTAGTCTACTTCATTAAAGTAAGATCTAAACAATATCTAAGCCGTGGGATCGATTATTTTGTCTGAACTCGTACTTACAAGCTGCGCGTGCACTCTGTCACCCCACCGTGCCACTGATAGGATATAGCCTCACGATCTTTGTTTGGCTGTTGTTCGCGAGTACGAGAGTCTACAGGATGCTTGTCCAAACACATGTCGGACCATTTTATATATTTGCACGAGCTTATATCCGCCTCCTGCATTAATATAATGAAGTTCTACTACACGCATTGGTGCCGCGTACTTTACGTCGTTGTCTCCAAACAAACGAACCTGTACTGTGCATGAGTCACCACTCGACTTCGGTTTATGAATAAGGCAAACGACACCACCAACCTGGTCAAAGTTGTCCGACAGCCAGCGGACGGCGTTGAACGCGCCTACGCCGCCAGCCGAAGAGCCTCCAAACACAACGGTTGTGCCATTCCTTGCAGCTCCGAGAACAGTCCCCATTGTTTCCCTGCCATGAACCCCGGTAAACCATAGGGCCCATATAATGAGCACCGTTTAGAGGAGGTACTGATGTTACATTCATGAAATGCAAGGTGACGGAATCATGCTTCGCACAGAGAAGGTGTGTCTAAAAGGTCAACGTGCCGTTTACATTTCCACGGCATATTCTGGCTGCTGTCATAGCATAACCCGAATCGTGACATGCAGCTCAAAAGGTATAATTGCGTCATGTCGAAATATATACTGACATCTTTGCCGTTCTCGAATAAGGGATTCTTGCACACGATACAAACATGCACATGCCTCCCTTGAAACAAATTTCCTTGCCTCCACGCAATCAGGGTCGAACATGGGACAGACCCGTACGGCTATGGTTGCTTTGATGGGGGAGGGCTACCGACTTCGCACCTCCTTCAATTAACACCACCAATAATGCAGAATCAAGGCAACCACGGATACCCCAAGGTAGCGTGCAATAATAAAAGGCCCTCGAGCGAGGCCAGCCTCGCACCTTCTTACGTATCCCGGTTACAGCTCTGGCTATCAGTGATACAGACCGCCGAGAAACAGTTCACATACATCTGGACAGGCAAACATACTGAAACGCCGAAGCTAGTAAGCAACAGGCAGTAAAGGGTTTCTTTTGGCCTTGAGGCAAAGACGAGCTCCGTCGCTTCCCCAACTCAGCCTTGTCATATTACTATTAACTATCATGCAAAAGGGGCAGCGCGGCGTCACACTTGGAGCAGCCGTGTGTGTTAAAAAATATCAATGACACGCCAAAAATCATGGAAATATTTTTCTGGGAATGTCCGAAGGTTTGGTATATGTTCTGGTGTTTCGTTTCATGTTGCTAAACCTAATTTGGGACGACTGCGTCATGCTGGCAGAGTGTATAATTTGCCTCGCTAGATAGTCGCTGATATTACCGGTATGGCCGGGGTTTGATACCCAGATACTGCCCGCATGTATCTGAGAGTAGAGCTTGACGGGATTTCTGACGTGAAGGTAAGGGCCCACCTGGTGTGCGCGTTCGGAGCGGCGGGGCGATTGTTTCCACACTCTATTGTCCCCTACGTCATAAGGGTAGGCTGCGTGGTTTCAAGTTCACGTCCTAGCATCCCCAGCGGCAGCGTCAGTATAGAGGCGCCGGACAGCGATGGCAGCTGCAGCGCCAGTATGGAGGCCCCAGGCAGCAGCAGCCTCAGCAGCAGCCAGTGTAACTTTGGTGGAAACCCGAATGAGCACGAGCGTGGACGTCAACGACACCAGCAGCAGTACCTACCTCAACAGCAGCAGCAACAGCAGCAGCCGCAACATCGTCAGCACCAGCGGACGCCGGGGGACACTGGTTGGATTGTCGACATCTGAAGTAGGTGGTACCAACTGGAGTTTCCTCCGTCTGCGGGAGCGGCCATGGGCAGGGTGTACAAGTACGGGTCGTGTGGTGTCCTAGAACATATGTTCACGAGTTTGAGAGCACCGGACGCTTTGTGGGGGGGCGTGAGGTACGTTTGACGCTCATAGTTACACTGTCAGCAGCAACGCACTGCCGAGCCCGCCCGCATATATCTATGAAAACATCGGCACGACCTCTTCGGATGACCCTCCGGTCTCTCAGCAGCGTGCCGCAAGCTGGAGCCTTGTTACAGCAACAAGGGGGGCCTAATTATAGACGGCGATGCTGTTGGACGGGGGAGGTATGAGTGGAGGCCAACCCCAACGTGGCGGGGGCGGTAAGGGCAGAGGCGAACGACAATGGGGCGGGGGAGGTATGGGCGGAGGCGAACGACGATGGGGGTGGGTGCGGTATGGGCGGAGGCGAATCACAATAGGACCGGGGCGGTGTGTGGGCGGTGGATTGCAGGGTGATGGATTACAGGAGGCTGGAATGAAAAGGCGGCCAGATTGGGAAGGTGGAAGAGCTCATGAGGGAGGACCCCTTTCCTCGACTATTGACAACCAAGCGCCGGCGGCAACGAACAGCAGGTAGAGTGGCACACCCTCGTCGTGGCGCATTTCAATTTGTTCGGGCAAGTGTCATGCTCGAAATAGTTCTGGGGGGGTGTCGTGGTGCCTACAAAGTCGGCGAGTACTAACATGATTGGAGGTAGCGCTGCTTCAATCAACGGCCCTCCCCCCGCCGACAATCAGTATTAAGTGATTGGTGATGGGAAGACGATGGAGGTTGCATTTCTCAGTCGCGTTGATGTGGTGATGCATTGTGCTGAGGACCTACAAGTCACCGTAAAAATTCCAGCGTTTGTGCCTGGGGCACCTTTTGGTCCTTTGCTCATTGGACGTGATCCCAAAAAAGCACGGTATGGGCCTTGACCATAAAGAGGTGCACATACTCGAGGGGCGCAGGTTGTTCAGCAAGAAAAACTCTCGACCACTACGTTGAGGCCAACTTCGTAGCGATGCACGACTAACCCCCCGCAATGCAGCAGTGATGAGGCCAGATGGGAAACTATGGATGAATGTGAATGATTGGCACCGCTTCCTTGGCAACGCCCGCGATGCTGAATTACGTCAGATTGCATGCCGTTTAGGAATCAAGGTGACGGGACGTTTGGGTGTTTGCGATGGGTGCGTGGGGTGAAAGAGGATCCGAATAACCGATCGCTAGGTCCAAATTGCGCCGTGGTGAGAGGCGGCTGAAGCACCAGTACGCCGGCCTCACTGGACTCAGGCAGGCATCGTCAAGCGGTGTTCGGCACTGGCTTTATGATCGTCAACGACGGCACCAACACGGGCTGATCGTTTGTTTCGCTTGTGGCCAATACTATTGGTTTCTGCACTTTCCTCGCAGTTCGAAATGCCTACAGGAAACCGGTATGCCTTCGCATGATCATTGCCCCTGTATTCGGTAAAAAAAAACGAGTTCCAAAGCCGAATGGAAGATAACATGAGGCACAAGTTCACGCCCATCCACGGTGCGAAGCGCAGCGGGTGGGTGGGTGGAAAACAGGCTGGCTCTTGATACCTAGGAGGGTGATGGCCACATTCTTGGCGGCTCAGACCGTGTTCGATGTGTTGGACTTCCTTGCCAAGGCGCTGAATTATCAAGGAACACGTGGCTGAAAGCAAACGCGTAGATGTGCGACGCGCCCAACCGCATGGCATGGCGCGGATGGTTGAAAGGCCGGCATGACGTGCTCGTTCAACAAGTGGCCCACCCTTCATCACCATATACGATGCCGGGATTCCACTAAAAGGTGAAGCGGATGGCCAACCCAGAGCCTAACGAGGAACCCTGTTTCTGCCTGAACTCCGGCAGCGACCACCCCTCGGACTGCAGGAAGATCATGCCGTTCCATTAGGCATCGCGAGCTAGTCCATCGATGCTACGTTGGCATACCGGAGCGCACCTTTCTTGGGGTAGTAGGCGACGGCTATAGGAGGAGCTTCGACAGTCTGGCCACCGAATCTGTGAAAGAGAGGATTTGTCGGTAGCCCAGCCCCGTAACCCTAAGCCCGCCGGGGCTTCGAGGTGTGATAAGAACCGTCGCCGCCGTTTACTGGCCCACCGCCGGAGCTCTCACCATGTGTCCATACCCGCTGGATCGCCCACACTACGAGCGTCCAGTACACCTTGGTGGAGTCCTCGTCCGCGCCCATACCCGTTGCGTCGTTCCTACCGCAGCAGCACGACCCGATGCCCGTCCCATGCGCGACCGATGCACCATCGGAGTCCACCACCGCGCTTCTCCCCTCTGCAAAGGAGAATACGCAGCAGGAGCAGACACCCCGTGTATTACCGGCGGTGATGCGGTTTGCTTCGTGGCAGAAGAGGAGCATGGGTTAGCCCCACGTCTTCATTTCGATGATAGCCGTAGCGAAGGATATCGGCACGCAAGATGTTGACCGGTCCCCACCGCACATGCGAGACCATGGACTACATTTAGGCCCGGCGAGTGAGTTTGCGGCGCACGACTCGTATCGACACGCATACGATGACAAACATTCAGATGTGTTGGCGAAATTCGTGTACGTTGATGTGGGAGGTAAATAGCGCCCGCCGTGGACGTTCCTCGCTTTGGTGAACGAGCGAGGTGGTGGCACGTAGCAACGAAACGGGATCAACGTAACCCAGCTAACCTGGTCATCGCTTGGAATGTTGTATAATATATCAGAGTAGTAACGACGAAGGTCGGACGGTGAGAGTAGCTTTGGGCGGCGTGCAATCGTCGTTCGCTTGGAGAGTTTAAGCCCGTCCATATCAGTTGTGCGTGCCTTGTTTTCTCGCTTCGATCGCGTGCGAGGTAAGAGTGGATTCATGCCCTTTCGGTGTCGAGCACGCCATTGGCCAGTCAGAGCTTGTAATGACGTCCACATGTGTCTACATAATGGTTGCGAGGCAATGTGCGTTTAAGTTGTTTAGTTGTAACGCAGCATGGAGGGCTCGACACAGGCGCCGCGGCAATGACACCAGCACTTGATACACGGCACGAGGGGCCTGTGAATTGAAAGGCTATTGCGTGTGTTATGCGTTTATTGGAGGCAGGGGATATTTAAAGCATCGTGATAGTACATGTGGATTACAGTGAACAGATACACTACTACAGTGAACAGATACACTGTAGCATCCGCCTGAACAGCAACATTTAGTGATTGCCATGTCGTCATCGGTGGTGTAGATATTGTGTTGATATATGCTCCGTTGCGTGAAACGAAAGATTTTAGCGTTTTCGCGACCTATTGTTTGCCACCCACTCGCAACGTGATTTACACACAAATACTTACTTTTTGTCATTTGTCGCTGCAAACGGGCTACCGCCTGGCGAACTCTACGCCGTCACACACCCTGTCGTGAGGATTTCTCACCTTCGCGGGCTGTGGTTTTCGGTCATGATTAGCTGTAAGTAGCTGTCGTCAAGAGAAGTATATACGTTCTGTGGAGTCTCGTCTATTGTCTCATTTAGTGCACTACGTAAATCAACCAATAACGACCACTGCTGCAGCACCTTGAAGCCGAGACGTAGGCCTCCCCTGTTGAGAACCCGCGGAAACTAAATCTCGCGAGAAACGCAAACTTCTGTAATGAACCTCTGTTACAGCGGGTGGCGCCAGGGAGGGAGGTTCATAGCGCTGTGACTGTCGTGACCAGCGCTATGGGGAGGATAATACGGCGCGAGACCACCGTCCTGATCAGGGTCACGCGTCGGGTCTATTCGATAGGCAGAGGGCAAGCTTTGGTTAAGCTTTGGTTAGCATCCTCTGGGCGGATCTTATGGGGGCAGGGAGGATCCCCGGTGTGGGAACGCCTTCGGTCTCGGGTACAGAGCCAGTAACGAGGTTCCGGGACCACCCGGTGTGTACAAAAACACCAAGAGTGAAGAAAGAAAGTCAAAGCCAAGTGATCTGTGATACCTGTCCTATCGACCCCCAGCCCTTGGGCCCTGCCTTGCCCGTCGTGCCCGTCATCGTGTCTGTGGTGCTACATTGAGTGTTCACGCTGACTGCTTGCATTTACCGCATTGCATCGATCCACGTTCTGCGTGACCCGATCATTACTGTTTGAAGGAACTTCCTCGAACCCCCAAACAACAGGTGAGCCGGCCTCAGAGATCTAACGAGTGCAGGTCCTTTTTACGGTCTGAGAGCTGTACTCTGCTGTATCATGGTGAACCCAGGCTGATCGAAGTGCATTGCAGGAGATCGGAGTGTTCGCAAAACGTGTACAAGAGATCGGAGCGATTGCAAACTTGTGAAATAATGTCATCGTGTTCTTTGTACAATCCCACGTTTTATCTTGCATAATGCTTCCTTGCATACCAGTTACTTGTTATATGCACACATCCACATGTTTTCGTTGTCGCCTGCCTTGTATGATGGTGATACGTGCAATATGCTGTTATGTATTCACGCTGCCAATGGTGCTCTGCTTGTTTGTTTCATGAGGCTTTGAAGATACCTATCTGGTCATTGCATGCAGGCATACTCGTTGCTCGTGCTCCGTTTGCCTGTTGCTCGTGCTCGTCTGTTCGCTCGTTGTTCATGATCGCACACTCATGCATGTTCGTTGATAAATCACTGCATGCTATTGACCACATATTGTCCTCAAAACCGAATGCAACCGACAGGTATCGATACAAGCCAAAGGTGCCGTACGTACTAATACACGCATGCTCTCGTGTACCGTTTGCCTGGTTAGGTAATACCAGAAACTAACAATGTTGAGGCTTGCGCCGTTTTGGACGTACGCAACCCTATAGAACAATGAACCCCTGGACAGCACTGTGCATTGTCGGCTGGCAATCATAGAATTTTCAAGAAAACCACGTATATTTTGGTGACTAGTATTCTTGCCGAGATGCTTGTAGACTACATCAGTATTATTAGACCAATCGTCGTATTATGCACACCAAATGGAAAGTCCGATGCACGTTTGATCCTCTTCCATGTCTCCGGTCGTACCATTTTCTGTGTTGTATACCAATCGAGCGTTCCGCTCGAGTACCAGGTACAACACCTGAAGGACTGAAAGACAAGTACAAGAGCAAAGGACAAGAAAAACTGGAGCAGATGAAGATCGGCTACCCAAGCCCTCGGGGGGCACGGTGAGATAGTTTCAGCTGGACGATGATGAGATTGCACACAACGGAGGAAGGTGTGGCTTGCTGTGTCGGAGGGTTCGGGCTAGATATATCGATGCAGCCCAACCTGATTAGCACCAGGCTAACAGGTATGGAGCGGGTGAAACAGAACCGTGGTGATCCTTCTCTTTTTCTGATGTCGTATCCACAGTCGAAAATGCTATATTATTCTTGCTGACCGTTATTCCTCGAGCGCAAAAAAAAATGGGGGGGGTAGGCTGTGTCGCCCTGATTGACTTAAACTTCAAATCACACACCAAAGCTAGAAAACTCGCGCAGCGCATGCCGTAATATGCTGGACCACCGATGTAAGACCAGGGACATGGACCCAGCGAGATACCGGTAGCAAGCATGACATTGCGCATACCCGGTGTGTTCGGAAAGGCATGGAATCTGAGTAGTAAATTGTTTGATGTGCTGTATTCATTTAGACTACCATGGAAAGTATTGCTGTGGGCTGTCAATGTATGTACGACTCTATTAGTCAGCCCAACCTGATCAACCGTCAGTCTTTTCGTTGTCACATATCACATGTACTGGTGTTGAAGAATATCTCGCTGCTGGTATCGAAACAGCAGTAGTAGGGAGTAGTTTTGAATATAATTGCGGGATGAGCGTCTCCCATAGATGGCTGTAAGTGTGAAGCTGGACGGAGTTACTGCTGAGCCTACCATGCAACGAACACTTGTCGATTGCCGCCCGGATGAAAGGCGCCTCAACTCGGAATTAAAGAAGAGCCGTATCTCCGTCTCTACAATGCTATCAGTAGTCTAAACACTACGCACGATGCTCAAAAGGATAAAAATAATAGTACTGACGACCTGCACTGCCGTACACGATTATTAATAAATATTATTATTATAAATATTAGTACATGTAATTTGGAAAAAAAATACAGGAACCATACTTCTGCTGTACGCTGTACCTGCAGTTTTTGTTTAATTATTTCCCGAACAAGGTTGATTTATCGATATCCGGGGTTGGTGAATACTAAACCACAAAAAGCGTACAGGGGGGTGGCTCGCAGTATGCTTTTTACATATACGTGCATAAAGGACGTACACAATATACCCATAACACTAAAACTGTACGGCAAGATCTCGAAGGACCCTTTGGCTCGCAGTATGTTTTTGCACAAACGTACACAGAGGACGTATACAATATATCCATGATACTAAAATTGTATGGCAAGATCCCGAGGGACCCTTGAGCCTATCTCTCTTCCTATCTTGACGAGTTATCATGTTGATTCGTCGACACAGCACATACACAGCAGTATCTGCTGGATGCACTACACAACACCCGTATGTATATATGTAGGGTGAAGAATCAGCACGGACACTATTGGTGGATGTCGACGAGTAGAAGAACGGCTTAATGTGAAGAACACACACATACACCATATTTACACGAGGCATACTTGAAGCTGGATGAACAGAGTGAAGCTGGGTAGAAGACGTTGGTCCAAAAACTCAAGACAACAACCTGAAGAATGATTTATATTATATGGGTAATACTATTGGTCGTACGGCAAGATCTCCCTCGATCCTAGGGCCTTACGGTAGTTGTCCCTTACTACCGCAGCAAAGCATCAACAAAACTGCCTCTCGGCATAAAGTACTGTTGTGAAGCCGTTCTATATGGTATTCATACTACTTTAAAGAAATTAACTGTTGATGGTACTATAATAGGTCGTACGGCAAAATCTCCCCTCGATCCTGGGCCCTAAAATAGTGTCCCATACTGCCGCAACAAAGTTTCAACACTGCTGCCTCCCTGCATGAAGTACTGCAGTGAAAAACCGAGTCAGCTGCCCAGTACAGCAATCAGGTTTTATTCGGCGCATGAAAGCTACGTTGAAACTGAGAACTATACAACGACTCATATGTTCACAACATAGCTGGTGATGTGGGCTTCTCGTACCCGGTACGTTGGCATTTCACTTGTTCTACCCGTTACGGTATTCTCGTACCCGGTACGTTGGCAATTCACTTTGCTTTACCCGGTATTCACCGGTACGCTGGCATTCCCTTGCTTTCTTGCTTTTTATTGCTTTGTCTGCAAATAATAATACATCAGAACGGACACTGGGTTGGACTGATGTAGTTGGGTATATAGAACGGTATGGCACACACATGGGGGAAGTACGTACCCCTACGACTCATATCCGTGGGGTCTCCATACATTCTACATCCAGTAGTATTATAAAAAGGGTTTTACATCCGTACGATCGCACATTATTCATGCGGACTGCAAAGTATGTTGTCTTCATTCATATTCTATAATATACAGCAGTATCTTCAGCATACCGAGCGGTATCACACAGCCTCAGTTTACTCTTGGCAGATACCCCGTATAATTCTGTCCACTACTTCGAGGAAGTGAGCAATGAGATAATTACTGCTGTGCATGAGCTTCGTACGATACTATTAATATTGTACTTCTCCGTCCATGGCCAAAGATTCGATTGAAGCATTATTATCTGCTGTACGTAAGTAATGTCCGCACAGAAAAACAAAGATTATATTTATTAGGGTTCGACCTTCCTTATACTTATACCCGATCTGGGTCGTGCCCTGAAAGAGTTTTGTTGGTTTTGATATGGTTGGCCTATTCCTTTCACCTAAAGGCCCGCGTGGTCTAGTGTATCGCTCCTGTTTTTAGCGTTGAACCAAGGAGCTCGAATCTCAAGATGGATGAGGCGGGGATTTACGCAGTATATACAATAAAAAGGTGTGGAATCAACTGCTGAGATCGCCTAACGAGTGTAGGCGCAACGAAGAACTGAAATATTTCCGGAATAAAAACCCAAGGCACAGACCGCATCGGGGAGAGGAATAAAGTGCTTGCTGTGTGACACCGGATGTCTATACGTAGGAGGGATATAGAGAAAAAAGGGCGAATATAACAAATGGGATGGAAATCAATGATATATCTGTATCGTACATACATAACTACGTACGAAAAACAATATGATAAGGTACCTGGTATGAAAAATCAGCAAGCGAGTACGAAGAAACACTGCATGGTCGGTGGGCGTAGAGGGGTTTCAAGATCGGTTTGGTTTGAAGAATACACTGCCACTACTTACCGGTTGTTAGGTCCAGACCTTGCGTAAGTATCATCTGTAGATTGGGTTGTCGGGGAACGAATCTGGCCAGCAGGTAAACGCTGTAACTCCAAGAGTGTGTGATATTCTCACACAATAACAATAGTAGCTCAAACTCCTAAATCCCACCCGTGGTCACAGAACAGGCTGTAAAACTAAAATACATCGCGACTGGAGCAAACGAAGCAGTGCCGTACCGGTAGGTGAGAGAAACGGTATAAACGAACTATTCGATATGGTGTATATCATCCCGTATCAATTGCAAATGAATGACACCATGAACGTGTCCATGCTATTACATTTACACCCTATTAACAGAGCTAAACAAAAAGACAAATAAAGAATAGTCTGTGCATGAACTATTAGTAGAGCAGAGTGTGAGCGTCGCATGTACACCCAGCATAGAGCATTGAGCGGGCTAGACCTTTGGGAAAGAATGTCAACGTTGATGTGAAAACAGGTGCTTGTAATTACGTGCCGAAAGGACCCCGGATGGTTGGCTCCTATCATGAGTGCTTTGCCTGCAGGAATTGCGACTGCTCTCCCGGCACTGATACTGCATCCTAATCGGTGGATTCGAGATACACTATGCCAACCAAACTGAGCAGATAAACCTGACCTTTTCCGCTAGGCAAAACCCCACCCAGGACGCATACTTATTCGCTGCTTTACTCACTAACGCGGTGAACAGAAAGTCAACCGATTGTGACGCTGTTTTAAGTATCTGACACGGTTCCCAATGTCGACTGGGCATATCAGCCTTTGGAGTTCTGTACTGCTGTACGTGTACCTAAGTTTGACCGTGTGGGTGTTGAGCGTACCACGCATCCCTGTTTTATTTGTCCGTATCCGAGTAGCGGATGATTCGCCTGATCAGAGAGGAATGCTTGAAGAGACACTAAATTGCATGGCACCGAATGCCGAGAAACATGTTGGGATCATACTGCTGCTCTCCAGGTGACCATCTTTGATCGCCACGATGGCACAATAACAGTGACAGTCGAATAAGAGGAAAGTCGACACAAAACCCCAACTAAGAGAGTGGTATAGCTGGATACAGCCAAGCATCTATTACGACCGACCAGGCTCCTTAACCTAATATCAGTCGGATACATACCATCAGCGTTTTGCTATACGTTTTCGTGATAATACCTAGGCTTTGGGATTGTTCACACATATTCAGTTTATATACAGATACTCGACGTCGCGCGCACAGGAGGTACACGAGAAGGCGTATACCAGGTGTCATAACGTTTGGATACCTACATGTAGGAAGGAACGAGTGCATGTGCAAGTCGCCACACCACGCACAGGTACACATTTGTGAGACGCTAAACCGAAATGGAACGTGACGAGCTTTAGTATGATCTGCGGAACCTAACAGGATACTGTTTCTCGCTCCAAGCATAGTGGTCGAGGGTTGAAAGGAACGAATCGACAGGTGTGATTGGAATGCCAGTAGGTGGTAGGCAGTTTTTGTTCTGGGGGGGTGCTTGTCTCCACCTTGCTGCAACTACTTCCACAAAAAGCGTTATGTGACGGGTACGATTTGGACGTAGATCTGGACGAATGCCGTTTTAAGACGCGTGATTGATTTTAGCACCAACAAGTTGCACGAGTGGACAGTGTCCGTGCTGGGGGGGTGGCGTAAACGTCAGTACCTTCAAACACTTTTTAACTCGGAATCAAATATTTACCTCGGCTAGCGCCAGTAAGTCGATGTGGGGTACCTTGAAACGACCTAGGTCACTCGAATAAAGGTGGCGCAAACGCCAGTAGCTTCAAACACTTAATTACATCGCAAGCAAATATTTACCTTGGCTAGTGCCAGCAAGTCGATGTGGCGTGAACGTCAGTACCTTGAAACGACCTAAGTCACTCGAATATTAATTTTGGCCCGGAGTAGAAAGAACTCTTGAACTTCCTACAGCCCGTGCTGAACGTATAGATAAAACGACCTCCACATTCGCAAGGAATACCTACTCTCAACGCAGAGAAGTTTGAGATCATCACCAAACGAAAGGCCTATATAAAATATAAAACGCGTGATACGCGCGACCGAAGTATCACACACAGCTTGCAAAGGACTAGCGTGGAAGCTGGCAAAGATGAGCTTGGAAGAAATCCTCGATCTCTTAGCTGTTTCTTTTGCTCTGTCAACATATGAAAACGTGGTATCCATACCAAGAAACTAGAGATATCTGTACAAACTTCCAAGTAGCAGATGGATTCTAACTTACGTAGAAATATTTGTTGAAGGGAGGTACAGTGAGAAACGTCTGACGAAGGTAAGTGAATGGTGGAAGCATCGACATAGCCCACTGCGCACGCTGAAACGTGACAAAGGTACGTGAAGTTTTGCCATATTGATACAAACAAGTACGTGAGCATATTGGAATACTGATCGGTGATCCGTTATAACAGGTTTGACAAGCCCGCAGATATATATATAGAGGGGCAAAGTGGACAGCTACCGCAGCGCCTCGGTAGTGTGGTCACGTATGGCCATACGACAAAGGACTGGCAGAATTATCTGAAGTCTCAGTTAAAGGTAAGGTGGTGGGGTAGGATGATGGTGGCTTTCAGTGGAATGTGTGTCTGGCCAAAAGCTTACACGTGTAGGTTATTGTCAAAGTGCAGACGTAGGCCTTCGAGAGGAACCCCCACCGCAGATGCAGGTGAGCCAGGAAGAAAACATGTTTTTTCGCAGATGAGTACGTGCTCCGAGAGTGTTAGACAGATGTGGCGCTGGCAGTTGCAAGTGAAGACTGTACGAGGGTCAGGTCCGCCGCTCTTCTCAACACCGTCCAAGGTCAGCACCGCGGGAACAAGAGGCGCTGCAACATTGGGCCGACGGCGATAGACGGGGGAGGAAGGCTGAAGAACATCTGGACGAAGGTCAGGACCGCCGTTCTTCTTACCACCGTCCAACGGCAACACCGCGGAAATGAAGGGCGCTGCAACATCGGGCCGACTGCGATGGATGGAAGAGGAAAGCTGAAGAACATCTGGACTAACGTCAGGACCGCCGTTCTTCTTACCACCGTCCAAGCGCAACACCGCAGAAAGGAAGGGCGCTGCAACATCGGGCCGACGGCGATGGATGGAAGAGGAACGCTGAAGAACGTCTGGACGAAGGTCAGGACCGCCGCTCTTCTTACCACCGTCTCAGGGCAGCACAAAGGGAAGGAGAGGAGCTGAAACATCGAGCCGACGGCGAGGTGCGGAGGTGGAAGGCGCAGGCGCTGCAGCGGTCCATGATCGTAATACCCGCTGGGCACCGTCGCTCATATGCACCGATCTGGGGGGTTGTCCGAGGAGGAAATCGCACACGCTGTCGCCGGGCTAGCACCGGGGCGCCGGCTTTGTGCCGACAATTGTTATGTGTCGGGCAGGGGGGGTGTTGCAGCGGGTGGCGCCAGGGAGGGAGGTTCATAGTGCTGTGACTGTCGTGACCAGCGCTATGGAGAGGATAATACGGCGCAAGACCACCGTCCTGATCAGGGTCACGCGTCGGGTCTATTCGATAGGCAGAGGGCAAGCTTTGGTTAGCATCCTCTGGGCGGATCTTATAGGGGCAGGGAGGATCCCCGGTGTGGGAACGCCTTCGGTCTCGGGTACAGAGCCAGCAACGAGGTTCCGGGACCACCTGGTGCTTACAAAAACACCACCAAGAGTGAAGAAAGAAAGTCAAAGCCGAGTGATCTGTGATACCTGTCCTATCGACCCCCAGCCCCTTGGGCCCTGCCTTGCCCGTCGTGCCCGTCATCGTGCCTGTGGTGCTACATTGAGTGTTCACGCTGACTGCTTGCATTTACCGCATTGCATCGATCCACGTTCTGCGTGACCTGATCATTCCGGCTTGAAGGCACTTCCTCCAACACCCAAACAACAGTTGAGCCGGCCTCAGAGATCTAACGAGCGCTGGTCCTTTTTACGGTCTAAGAGCTGTACCCTGCTGTAACACCTCTTGCGCGTAGGCCTCCTCGATGAGAACCCGCGGCAACTCAATCTCGCGAGAAAGGCAAACTTACACTGTCGTTCTCCGGTTCAAGCCAGCCCAAGGAAGTTCTAAACGCTGCGTGATGGAATAGCGATGTTTTCTGTTTCTGTTCCAATGGAACACATATGTACAAAGTGTGTGAACGTATACATACTATATAAAGTGTTAGAAAGACCGGAAACCCGGGGACCAAACGACGTGTGGGTGCCAGCGTAGAACCTGTCTACGTTCTTCCAGGGACCACTCGTCCCCGAAAGTGCTGCGGTTGCCTGGAGGGTGTTCGTGCGTTTTATCTATTTATTGTTGTGCTACATTTTTAGGTGCGTTACATTCATTTTGTATTTCCCTTGTGGTACGTAGGTTGTTGTTGTGTGTGTTCTTCACATAAAACAATATTTTTTCCTTTCGACATCCAGCACAACCAGTCGTGCCGATCCTTCAGTCCTAAAGGGTTACAAGTTCTGTGGTCACAAGAGTACGCCACAGATACACTACATTGTTCTGCAGTAAGCAGAGTAGACAACGCACTGCCATGTCATTTTACTGGAAACGACAGGCACGACATACCCATTCCACAAATAGGACATAACAAAAGGAACAAAAAAAAATCAAAACGCAGAGGAACAAATTGAAGAGAAGATATAAACAGGAAAGACAAATATACAATAAGTCGTGCGTCCCGCAGGATATGTGGCAGACACTTGAAAAATGCGAACTAACGAAACAGCACCACTACATACTACATGCCTCATACAAAGTAGGACTGAGAACCTTCGGACATAACAAGCAAGGCAAAGATCGATACGCCCTCCAATTAGCCGCAGCAGTTTGTAAAACGAGTAGCATAGCCACGTTCTCCCCACCAGGCGGTCTGGTACCTTGCTACCCTGTCTACAGTCCTGCGCTCATCAACTATGCCCAACCCCCGGAGAAGATTCGTCAGACAATACGAAACAACCTAACTCGGCTTATCATCCACCCACGCCTCCCCACTCCTTTCCTGTGGGCAATAAATAAGAAGCTTGCAATATAAACTATGAAAATGAATATAACGGAGGATCTCAAGCACATAAACTAAAAACAAGTACAAAGGAAGGAAGACAACGTTCGAACCAGCTGCAGCAGTCGGCGAGGCGAGTAGCAGAACAATATTCTACTTAGTAGTGGGTCTGGTGCGTTGCTACCCTTTCTGCCATCTCTTTCCATATTTCGTCCACCGCGGTTTCCCTTCTACTCGTTACACTGTTGTCAGCCCTCTCCGCAATCCCTTGGTTGGGTTTCCTTCTACTCCTCTTGATACCCCCATTCTGTCTGTTGGGCACATCCTCTTGATGAAGTAACTCAGGGTTGTAGTTTTCCCACCATAGAGCCTTTATTTCGGGAGGATGGAAGAATCGGCACAGATGGACGTGGCTGTGCCGGATGTCGACGAGTAGGATGAACGGTTCAAAGCGAAGAACACCCAAAGCAAGGAG
Source organism: Macrocystis pyrifera (assembly GCA_031763025.1). Taxonomy (NCBI): domain Eukaryota; class Phaeophyceae; order Laminariales; family Laminariaceae; genus Macrocystis; species Macrocystis pyrifera. The sequence goes on from JASSKH010000019.1 coordinate 11,090,728, forward strand.
GGATCACCCAGTCCGGCAGTGTTCGAGACGATGGCCGGTGGGGAGAACCCTAGACCTGGTGAACAGTTCAAGACTTGGCATATATGCATAGTCGAAGACCTTAGTAGGGAGTTTCGAGCCACCGAAAGGTCAACGGAACTTGCCCCCTTGGTGTTTTGGAGATGAGACCGCACTGTGTCCTACTGCAGCAACATAACGACGAAGTGATACCGGGGGATCTTCGAAGCAGTCGAACGGTTCATGGTGAGGTGGCACGCAGATACAACTAAGCTGAGTAGGCAGCGCTGCGCATCCGCCGTGGGTGGTGTCCAAGGCAATGGGGGATGGGGGTCAACAGGAGGAGTAGAAGCAAACCCGACCAAGGAAATGCGGGGAGGGGGGCGGTACCAGTGGAGTAGATGGGAAACTGCAGGGGACAAAAGTAGCATGGGGATGGCAGACAGGCAGCAACGCACCAGCCCGGCTAGGAAGTAGAGCATGCTTATCTGCTACTCGTGCCCCCAAGTGGTGCAGCTGGTTCGAACGAGGTTTTCCTTGGTCTTATATTTCGCCTGCTTGCGCCTGACCCTATGTAATTTTCGTTGTATTTCTCTCTTCCTTTCTTCGTTCTATACATTAGCCTTATTGTGGGAGTCGTGTCGTGGCTGGATGATGAGCCTACTTTGCTTGTTTTTCGTGTTGTCTGACGCCGAGCGTCGGGGCATAGTTCATGAACGCAGGACGCAGATGGCAGACTGGGTAGCAAATTACAAGGCGGACAAGCTGGGGAAATCTGGCTATGCTGCTCTTACCACAAACTGCTGCCGCTACCTGAAGGGTGCTTCGTGCTTTGGTTTGCATGTTATTATCCCTTAGTTCTCAGTCTCGTTAATTTTACAAGTAGTATTTTATTGTATCTTCTTTTCTTTTTCTTCGGCGAGTTATTTTCAAGTGTCTGCCACATACTCTGCGGGGGGGCACGACGGTAGTTTGCCTCCACATTTTCTATTGTTTTTGTTTCTTTTTTTCATTCGATTTATCTAATTTGTATTTGTTACGGTTTATATTGTTTCTCTATTTCATATAATGTGTACGTAATGCCTGTCGAATCCAGAACGACGACATGGTATTCAATATTGCATTGTCCACTGTGCTTACTGCAGACGTGGTAACTTAGTATATCTGCGGCTCAGTTTTGTGGCCACTTATTATACAACTTGCATCTCTCTAGGATTGAAGAATCTGCACAGACACTGGTTGTGCTGGATGTCGACCGGTGGAAATAACGGTTTCATGCGAAGAACACACACAAACACACACCATCCACCAACGCACACAGGTCGATGGAGGTCATCAGAGCTAGAAATCGAAAAAGGGCATGCTCTCTAAATACCATATGTTATCCATGACGTCAAACAGCAGCACAACGCTCGATTAGCAACGTCGATTCGCACCCTACGCGCGGGTAGCGGGCGGCACGTTCCTCCATGGCCAGAATACAGTTGGCTGGCGCGAGCTCGGGTCTAGAGACCAACAGAAGCGCACTTGGCACGCATCTCTCCGTGAATACGTACTCGTAGACTGCACTGCTTTACAGCAGCAGTCGGTCGATTAACGAAACAGAAAATACCAAGACAGGCTGACTCCGGCGCACTGGCCAAATCTCTTCGTCACCAGACCAGAGACAGTCGGCCTTGGCTCTCGCACTTGGGTCTTAAGCGAATGACAGCGAACTCAACGCGTCTCTTCGTGGCAATACATCACAATAACATGTTACAGCGGTTGGTCTCGGCGTTTGCTGGTATCTCTCCACGCACAATGAAATTTAGTTTTCTGCATAGATGGGAAGACTGTTTCGATTTGTCAAGTTCACATATGAAAATGCGATCGGGTCGAAATATAACGTTCAGAAATCGAACCCCATAGGAAACGGCCTGAGCGCCAAGAACCACTCATTTTGCGGGATTATCTTTCGTATGTGCTGGAGTTTACTCCGCCGATCTCAAAGTCTTGTGTCGCGACCTCGACTTCACCCAACTTTTTCTACTTACGTTTACGCCGCAAGAATTGAATTAATCGCCGCGAGTCATCTGTGTCAAGGATCAATATCCACTTGCCCGTATACCCTATTTTGTATTATTATTGTAGCAATATAATGATCCCTCATTATTTCCACAAACAGCAGTATAAAGTCTGCCCTCAAAAATCTGTATGTTCTTCCCATTAATGATGGGTGGATACAGTCATTGGTACAAGACTGAGTTAGTTTTTGCGCCACTCCCCTACAGGCACCTCCCGGAGGGAAACCTTGTACGTGCTAGAATTATTCAGAGGATATTGTTATTGAGATGATCACGATATACAGAACAGAATAACAGAGACCCCTGACGCAAGATTGCCTCCTGCGTAGCTGCGTCTGCTTGCAGTAAATAGCCCAGATGCAAAATAAAACAAAAAAAAGAACTTGGATTATTTAACACATGGTCAAGTGTTGCCGTAGACGTTCGTAGAACTCCCCATTTTGACGTGAACGCCAGAAGTTCGCGCTTTTTTGACCGTAACACGCATACGTGCACCAAACAGCATCACGCGTGGAAGGATGGAAGATGCTCGGTGTTCATTAGCCAACCAATGATATGGAGAGGAAACTTGTACCGTACATTTCGTCAAAACCCTACCTTCGCCAAGGTACCTTTGTTGCCGTTTTTCGACCGTTCACCTCAAATCCTTCCTTCGGTGTTTTTTTTGGGCAAGAAAGGAAAGTAGCAACACTTACGCAAGCACTCTGCAACTATGGGCTCGCCAACGAGAAACACCTAAGAAATTGGGCAGGCCTGAGATTCTTCTTGGGGCGCCCCAACCTTGAGCAAAGGCTACTGTAGAGGCGTCATACGATTCTAGAGGTTCACGCTATATTTTCTGAGGCTCCTTACGTAAAGAGCTCCACACCCCACTCGAAAACTGACTTCAAGGAAAAAACGGATTGCATCCCGATGAATAATACAATAATATCATGGCGCACGTATCCGAAAACATCAGCACGATTATTCGAAACAAGATCGAAATTCGGACGTTTTTTAGGTTGGGGAATCCCGTCATTTAGAAAACTTTTTTTAGCCGAAATGTGTTACCATTATCGTCTAACGTGTCTCTATAGGATTTTGTGTGGAATTCACCACTGAACTGTTTCTTCTTACACGATTTTCTTACCCTAGTTCTTCAAAAAGTGAGCATTACGTTCTTGTTGGGCACTTTGGTATTGGCGGGCCAATACTGCAGCATGCTGTAGAATATATGCCGAAAGCGTGCTGGATAACCTGCTTTGCATAGATCATAGTCTAGATTGGAATCACGGTTTGATTGGATAGCATTCTCACCATCCACCAACGAATGGAAGTTGGCAAAAGTTGTCCATATCCAGCTGTGCGAGTCCCTAGCGACATCTATCCCACCATACGGCCGCAGGCCATTGATCTATCACTTGCCGTCTGTACAGAGTATATTTATTTTTAAACATTAAAAAAGTACGTCAGATGTGAGTGCAACCGATCGGTCGATACTCAACTTTGCAAGGTGAGTGAACCGTTCGCCCTATTTCTTCAGGATCCAGGGTCGGTGTTTACTTGCTTGCTCTTCGATTCGTAGCAGATCGGTTAAACAAGCGAAAGCAGACTGGCGTTGAAAGTCAGCATCTGACGGCACAGACGACGATGCACAGGACGACTAGCCTGCGGCAGGCGGGCTATTAGCGTCAACACCTGGGGTGACGTACGCATGCCGCGACTAGCCCGTACCACCAGATATGTGTCTTTTTCGTCGCCCATGCCAAGATTTACCCGTATTCCGTCACCAAGGAGGGCTGCTGCGTCTTGTCGACAGTTGCAGCATGCACAGCTACGTACCTTCTTACGTACTACTGCGACGGCTGCTGCTGGAGGTATCTCCTCTACGTCGTGATGAACATAGCAAACTCGAATTCTATTTTTAAACACGTTATGCGCACAGAGCAAGACATTATAATTCTACTACAGCTGCAGCTGCATGTTTCAGGAAACCAAGTCTTGAGTACCGGAGAGGGGGGAACAAACAGCAAAGTCCTGCTCTGCTCTGCTCCCGTCGGCTGTGTGCCGCTGCTGTGCTGCTGCTGTACTAGTGATGTGTTCGTATCAATTATGTTCCCTAGTTTCCAGTTTCTCTGTTTTTTATTGGGTGTTCGGTGTTTTCGCCCGCATTCTCAGCACACTCGCATCGTTCGTTTCTAAACTCAAAACTGAGACACAGCATAACAGAGCATCACGGGAAGGGGACAGGTCCTGCTCTACTTTGTCTGGTGCCACTGCTGCTCCGGCTAAGTACTCTTCAAGGGGGCTTCGCTGAGAACGTCCAGTCAACCGCTTCGGAGGCCTCTGCCGACTCAAACCTGTAGATGGGTTGTGTGTGTTTCTGGCGTCCTGTTTATATTATGTATCTGGCACGATTAAACATAGGTTTGCTTGCGTTTTATTCGTCAAACCTCGGACAGATCAGCTCACGGTAGCTCGAGCTAGCTCTTTAAGGAGCTAGCTCACCGGTGAGCTACGTGAGCTACATGAGCCGCGCATGTTTTCCTGACTTCAGCTATAGGAGGGTAGCTAATCTGCACATGTTTTCAAAGCTTGAGCTTTAGATGATAGCTCATCTGCACTTATATGTCCAGAGTGAGCACTAGGAGCTACATGATGAGCTAGCTCATCTACCTCCGAGATGAGCTATAGGAGCTACACATGTTTCCCCTGGCTTGAGATATAGGCGGTAGCTCATCTGCATATGTTTTCAAAGATTGAGCTATAGGAGATAGCTCATCTGCACATGTTTTCGAAGCTTGAGCTATAGACGGTAGCTCATCTACGCATGTTTTCAAAGCTTGAGCTATAGGCGACAGCTCATCTGCACATGTTTTCAAGGCTTGAGCTGTAGGGGATCGATGAGCTAGCTCATGAACAGCATAAGTGACCAATACAAGTACGCGAAATAAAACGACGTCAAGACAAACAACCATATATTTGTTGTACGTACCAGGTACAGCATGCGGTATTGCAGTAGGTTGGATCTGGTCGACACCAGGCATTTTTTTTTTTTTTTTTTTTTGACCACAACAGCTACACAGCGGCTGTCAGCTGTAACCACGCACACCACAAGAGGCGCTTGCACAAAACACAACAACGACCCAACACAGCAACACCCCCAGTGTGCCCATGACCCGGTATAGCAGCTCTCTAGCGGCGCGTCGGCCGTAGACCAGGCTGGCGCCGGACAGCAAGCGGATCCATCGATGCATGTGGACCCCACCAACAACGCCATCGTTGTGGACGATGAAGACAACGGTCAAACCCAGGCCGAAAGCAAAGTGCGTGTTTCGGAGGTCGTGTGATTTTGCCAACCTAGACCATGATGCTGCTGTTCGAGCTACATCATCCAATCTGTGTGCTTCTCTGGGGTAGTTGAATGGTAGGGGACTTTACTATTCTGTAGTCGCAAGGTGGATGCGTATGTATGTAGCTATGAAGCGAGCTGTACTCGTAGCTGTGTGGAATTTCATTTTTCGTCCAGGTGTTTAGTGTTTGTTAACCGTACTCGCACAAACACAACATCAACGATGACCGTACAGCAGTTTGTTGTTTCTTGTCGGCGGCTGATATGTTATGCTTCTTTCGCAGCTGACCTTTGCGTATTTTTCAAATAATACAGCAGCACCGTGCGTGATGTGTGTTCGAGATGCCTCGCTTGTTTAGAGCTTACAAGTCCTGTGCACCTTTTCACTCTGCGCTTACCAACAGGAGACTAAGGAGACAGAGTCATTCGTGACGTACCACCACCAAGCGGGTTTAGGCGGTGTATACCGTACCCGGCAAAACAGCTACCCAATTTGACGAAGACGTGTTCGACGAGCATGAAGAAAGCTCAAGTTTCACGTAGATGCCTTAGGGATAAACTGAGGCAGCGGCGGATCTGCTGTGTTTGGTTTTGTGACGTCCCTCACAGCAGTTCATCTGTTTTCGTGTGTTTTTTTGGCGATGTACTATTAATAGTAGATAGTTTTTTGTGTCTGCCTCACTGTCTCGTCTTTGCACCTTGTGGTAGGCCCCAGCCACGGAAAGTGGTGTTCAAGGAACGGTGTATCCGGGATTCAGATGATGCTTCGATTTAATGTAGCCTTATTAATGGGTGGTGGGTGGATGTGTTGGCGGATTGGTTTTTCGCTGGCGTTGCAGCGCACCATTAGCAGTAGCCATACTAATCATGTTCATGTTATTCTATATATGAGTCTACTGTAGTATGAGTATGCGAAAAGTGCCAATAGCCACATCGATATTGACTGCCGCTCGTACCGTTGTTGAAATTGAATATGCATGGTAAGGTGTACAACCCATAGTATTCCTACACATTCGCACTTGTCCCCGAGGGTGGGCTGTTCCAGCTACATATCTTACACGCATGTGCTGCCGAGATAGAGCTACAATGAGCTGCGTACATGAGCTATGATTACGTTCTCCGGGGGTGAGCTACAGGCGATAGCTCATCTTCACATGTTTTTCCTGCTTGAGCTATAGGTGGTAGCTCATCTGCACATGTTTTGAAGGCCTGAGCCATAGGGGATGGCTCATCTACACATATTTTCCTAGACTGAGCTATAGGAGCTAGATGAGCTAGCTCATCTACCTCCGAGATGAGCTATAGGAGTTATATGAGCTACACATGTATCTCCGGGCTTGAGCTATAGGTGGTAGCTCATCTGCACATGTTTTCAAAGCTTGAGCTATAGATGATAGCTCATCTACACACAGTTGGCCAGGCTGAGCTATAGGAGCTGCATGAGCTAGCTCATCCGCCCCCGAGATGAGCTATGGGAGCTACATGAGCTACACATGTTTCCTGCGGCTCGAGCTATAGGTGGTAGCTCATCTGCACATGTTTTCGAAGCTTGAGCTATACACGATAGATGAGCTAGCTCATTAGCTGTCCGGGGGGTGCTGATGTTTAAACCATGCGAGAGTCGCCAGAACATAGTCTTACTCGTTTTGTTTTTGGCTCACCAGCACGCATACATTGTTGTATCTGGTTATTTAGCTCTCCACCCGTCTCCGCAGCTAATATACCAGGAGAGTAGCACATTCACCCGTTGACAGACAGTAAATTTATTCTGGCATGCCTTGAGACGCCTTAACTAAGTGTGACATGAAAGTACGACAGGTTTGAAGGTGGAACCCTTGGGCCTTCGACCAGCCACGTTTGCCTTGGTTGACATGTCTCCTGACATATTTACCCCTGCATCATATACGTACAGGCTCCAGTTTGGTGAATACGTATTGAGTGTTATACACTAATCATATTTAATTTACTGCTTTTAATAACACACGTTCAGCACTGTGCTGCCTTGCGGTTGTTGCTGCGATCTGCCCGTATCAACGCCCTCGGTGGCCGCGACGAAAGCACGGGCGCTGATGACGAAATCGGCTAGCAGCGAGCGCGGAGAGGCGCTCTCCCAGGGACGGCTCGCCCTCTCTCCCAGGAAGCGGGGGAGGATTCCCCCGAAACCGAATTGTGATAATACAATCAATACTAATTTGAAGTCAATAATTTCCGTACTTATTCCTAGACAACTGTTTCCGCACTAAAATCGAAAAATATACCAGGTATTTTTAAAAAATGGAGCAACAGTAAAAAATAGGGTCCTCAAAACTCGAGTCAGATTCGGGAAACACTCCTGAGCGAGACAGCCGTTCCTACTCAAAATCGAAGAAAACAGTTGAAAATCAAAATCGCAAAACAATAAACCTCAAATATACAGCAAAGGAGTGTGGCCATGCAAGAGGTAGTTCCGCGGTAGGGCGCTCGACCTGACAACCGCAGACATGTGAATTCGAATCCCACCTAAATCATACTCGCAAATTGGGTGGGACGTGTGTACTTTTGACCTTGGTACATGCGTGTTTTAGTGCATTCATTTTCGGTTTGGTTCCAGCAATTGCATCGGTTTGTCTATTACGTATTTCATCGTACAGCAGTACTTGTGCAAAGTGTTGTGGGTTGATGGGGGTTTTGGTGGGTTTGTCGATGATTCGTGGGTGGGTGTCCAGGTGGGTGCGTCAGTCGGTCAGTTCGTACGTGAATTGATGCATTCTTCGTGCATGTGGGTAGTGAGCCTGCTATTTTACATACTGAGTTGTTTTTGTCCGCTACGTGTAGCAAACCAGCCCTCGTTTTGGCATACTTCAGAATACCACGGTAGTTTACACAAATAATTAAGAGCTGTGGCCAAAGCCGGGTAAACCCGAGACCTATGTTCCGAGTTAGGAGATCTTCCTAGTTAGGGAACCCCTTTTGCCTTAGGGGATCCCCTGGATCCCCTCCTATCTTAGGAGATCCTCTAAGAGCTTCGGAGATCTCCCCCCACTCCTTAGGGGACCCCCACTCATCTGGAGGGACCCCTACTCACCTTGGGGGATCCCCAACGACCTTAAGGGGTCCCCAATGACCTGAAGGGATCCCCAACGGCCTTAGGGGACCCATGTCATGTGTGTACTGTATGTGCACCCAACATGTACAAATCGTGTGATATAGCGTCTCTATTCAGTTTCTCCTTTAGAAATTATCGTGACAATTGGGGGATCGAATACCTTTCTATTTCAGTGACCGCGACGGCCCAAGACGCCATTTTGTTGGCCAACGCCGGCCTCCACCCGATGCTGGCGACTTTTGCGCCGGGTATGCCCGATTTTGGCTACTTACTCCCCAAGTGTTACTCGATTCTTGTACCCACCTACCCGAAAATGGCCAGACTATTCGATCACAACAACCAACCACCCACCTCCGGTTCTATGTCTTTATGCCTTTCGTCTCGACGAAGACGGGCAATAACAATCTGCGTGATGTCCATGATTAGGTTCATTTTAGACTAGTTCATTGACTCTCGCATTCGCTCTCTCTATTGTAGAGTGCTGTTGTACAATCCACACACAAACCATCGCTCTCCCTCCTTCCCTCCCTCCCTCCCTCTCATCTCCTCCCAAAGGACCAAAGTTAGCGCAGCCCTCTCTCCCCCCTTCTCCCGAACCAAAAGCAACCTAAGCACAACAGTAGTTGTAGTGATAGTTCATGGGCGACAAGTTCGAATGTGCTTGTTCAGTATTTGACGGTGTCATGAATATTCGGTATACTGGCTTATTATGAGATTATTTGGTGGTTACTTCTGTGGGTGTACGTGATACCCACCAGGGTCACTTCCATCTGTATCTACTCTGCCAAGAGAATAATACTAAAACCTGTAACATCATATTTCTCCGCCTGGGACTTATCAACACTCTAGAGTATTTTTCAACGTTGGCAACCTAGGTTCGTGGGTGCCGAAGTAGAAGATCTTCGGGCTATGGTATTAGAGCAGGGCCTCGCCCTCGAGGGGCTGCAGCGGGCAGCCGCCGACGCAGAGGAGCGTCGAAAGGCAAATCACGCCGAGATCCTCGAGATGATGGCGCAAACAGGGTCCGGTAGACAGCAACAGCTATCTACCGTAGCTGGAGCAGGGAGAGATGCTTCAGCGCCAGCGTCGGAACACTCCGACGTTGGCAACGGGAGCCGGGAGGGTAAACGCGCTTCCGCGGAAGATGGCCACCTCGGCGGAAAAGGGAGCGGAAGCTGTGTTGGTGCTCTTGGGGTATGCCGGAGATACGACGGCGTGCTAAATGGAGAAGAAAAAGCCCTGCGGTGGGAACAACAAAACCGTAGGCGGCTCCGTGGGGAGGGGCACGAAGGATGACAAGTCGTGCGAAACTTTAGGTGCGCACCTCACCCAGGGAGATTGTGCTGGGGCTGGGAGCTGTGGGGATGGGAGACATATCTGCACATTTTCGCGGGAAGTCGCACGGTGAGCCAGGCCGTGTGCACCCGGCCACCCATGTGGCATGGTCGAGAAAGTCGCGTTCGTGATACGCGCACTCGACTACGGTGTGGTAGTGGTCGAGGGAGCGGGCGTGGGGGGAATCGGGTGCTGCTGCAGCAGTACTAGGAACGAAGGAGGGCACGTCTGCATCGGCGACAAGTCGCGTGACACAGCAGTCGCGTGCACACGACGACAGCAGCAGCAGCAGGAGCAGCAGAAGCGGGAGGTCAGGAACAGCAGCAGCAGCAGCAGCAGCGGGAGGTCGTGGATAGGGCAGGCGTGGTTGGATCGTCCGCTGGATCCTTTTATGGGTCCAGCATCACGCGGGGGCGAGGGGATAGCGTCTGCACTCGTAATGGTAGGTCTTCGATCCACTATTACCTTCTGAAGTTTGTTGCTTTTTACGACGAGGGTAGAAATTTCGTGAATTGATTCGTAGTACGTACGAGTACGTATGAAATGTGCGATAATGACGTTCATACTGGATGATACGTACGCAAGATTTGTTTAAGCTTCTTTTTCTGCAAGATATACGTGAGTACCCCCCCGCCCCCCCCCTGGTGGTTGAAAAGTCGTATTTTCGTGTTTTGGTTGGAAATGTTGCTGCCGAATACGACATCCACTACGCTTTCGATGCGCTCCGTGTTCGATGTGGGCAGGCCCAGAAGAGCAACTGGACAAAATCCATACATTAATATCGCATACTTCAAATGTTTGGAGAGAATCTGTGGGCAAGGGTGTATTATGTAGCGGGAATGTCGTTAAGTGGACAGACAGGTATCTCGCCAGCTGGAGCTTTTCAGTGATGCGGCTACTTCGCGGGCGGGAGGTTATGTCTAGTATTTCTGGTAGGTATTCGGAGGAGTAGTTTTCTCTTGCGAATGGACACGCCTGTCGGCCGAAATACATTTTTGATCGCACAAATGGAGATATATTCGACCGGATTATGATTCGTTCCGGATAAAGGAAAGTCGATACATACCGTTTACGACGTGTTAGGGAATACTAAATTGTATGGTAGTTATCGTTCTTTCCGGGGAAGTGCTGGATGATTTGTAAGATATGTATCGTTTAGTACTGGTTGCGGAGATCTGAATGGTGTGCATTATATTTTTGTATCCCGGTATGGTCGTGAATGGTACGACGAAGGTATAGCATCGTCTACTGTAGGCTCGTCAAAGGGAGATGCGTCATTTTCGACTGGGTGTGGATTCGTTCCGGTTAAGTCGTATATGATAGAAACCATTTGCTACGTGTTAGGGATAAAATTATGTGGTAGTCATCGTTCTTCCCGTCGGGTACGTGGTGGATGATATGTGGGATATGTATTATTTACCCCTGGATAGGAATATCTGAATGGTATGGAACATATTTTTTGTCCCGGGAAAGTCGCAAATTGGTACGGAGGTATACTATCGTCTACTCGACGGTATACGTAGACTTTTTTTTTTACCTGGAATTTTGAAATATATAAATTTTCATGTTTAAATCGAACAGTCATTGTGGCATAAACAGGACCAGAATGTGACTGGTGGGACTGATATTTGTTAGTTGACGGATTGGCGAATTAAGAGTACGTGGTGCACCTTGAGAGGTGAATTGCAGATGAAGCGGTGTTGGTGGTTACTGATTTCATTGAGTTTGGCAGCGAGGGATTTGTCTTTGTACTGCAGTCTATCGGTTTCAGAACAAGGGAGGGTATGCTTATTCTTGATGGGTTGTTCTACCACCAATAGTGTATTACCGAACTTGATGGGCGATTGAAATCTTGTTCGCGAGTTGGAAGATGAAATATTGTGGGTATGATTATTCATGATTGAGGGTGATGAAGCTCTCGGTACACGAGTGGGAAGGTGAAGTATTTCAGGGAACAAGGATAGCATTCCAGGGAACAAGGATAGCTAGTGAACTGAACCAGAAACAGGGAGTGTTCTTCTTTTTGGTTCTACCCACAAACGGACATTGTTTCGGGAATAGTAAGCACCGGGCAACTCTATAGGAGAAGATGTTTGGTATATCGCGATACCGCTACGTTCTGAGAATTTATGGCGGGAGTAGGGGGCACAGGGAGGCCTGTGTCCGGGGGGAACGGGGTTCCTCGCGAACTCTATCATTTATCTATCGCTTTAGTTTTACTGTGTTCACGGCATTGAGCTGTTGCAAAGGAGATCTGCAATTGTTTCATACGGGAGGGAGAGGTTTTTGCTTGTAAGGTACAGGTTTCCCTTTGGAATATTTTAGTTGGTTTTTGATCATCGAGCTGAGTTTTGTTCTGTTATCTTGAACTGTCATTGCTGTTTTGCTGAAAAAGCAGGGAGTGTTTTCCAATGTGCTTGTTCGGTATTTGACGGTTTCATGACTACCAGGTATTCGGTATATTGGCTTATTGTGTGATTATTTGGTGGTTAATTCTGTGGGTGTACGTGATACCCACCAGGGTCACTTCCATCTGAATCTACTCTGCCAGGAGAATAATACTATAACCTGAAACATCATCTTTCTTCGCCTGGGACTTATCAACACGACACTGCCAACTTCGTAAGAAAAATGGGTTACTATCCAGACACAGAGTGGGCATTGCTATGCAAGTTTTCTCCCTATTCCTGGTCACGCAAGAATTCTCATGTACGCAGGGTGTGCCCCACCCTGTTTTCAGCACAAAACATGTTATTATCACGTTTTCGTCCTACCCTCGAGACATAAATTCTCAACAGTCAATCTCGTACGGACAAGTAAGTGCTGTCGCGTACTTATAGCTGTAGTCATCATGCATATTTTTGTGACGCACGCGCCGGGTTTGGTTCGGCGCTCTAGGCAGTGTACGGATCTTGCTAAAGACTTTTTGTTTGTTTTTCAACAGTTACTGAAATGTTGGACGACGACGGACCAACTGCTCGTTCGTTCGAGGGTATGATATGATCAGATGATGCCATTTAGTTATCACGGGGGTCCATAGTTAATAGGACCTATGGTACACATAAAAACCTATACATTTTCCTTTTTTACCAGGAATATTTGGTCCTACCAGGTATTTGCTATGTATGGTCCCCCGTAATAGGAAGTTGATGTTGCGTGTCGTCATCTGTTTTGCAAAACACCCAACTGAGTTACCTAGAGTACTTAAAGTTGGAAAATATATGTGGTACCAGGTATGTGCCAGTATCCCCAGAGTATCGAGACCCGAAATGACTGGTAGAGGGTGTGTAGTGGAACTCGCACGACCTTTGGAGCTGTGCTCCTATTCACCGCAACTAACTATGGTACACTGCAAAATAGTTGACGGTACCCCACAATTACTTTCCAACTAATTGACTCACAGCATACCCCTCGTACGAACGAGTAGTTCGGCCGTCGTCGTCCTACATTTAAGTACCTGTTCTATTAATACGAAAGTTTTCGTTTCAGATACGTGTTCTGCCCAAAGCATCGAACAAAACGCGGCGCGTGCGTGTCAAAAAGATGCATAATGACTACAGCAGTACGACAGCACCTACTTAGCCGTACGAGATTGACTGTTACGAATTTCTGGCTCGAGGGTAGGACGAAAATAATAAAAATTACATTTTTTGTTCTGAAAATAGCCTAGGACCCACCCTGCCTTCCATTGAATTCTAGAGTGGCCAGGAATAGGAACGGAAGTTGCATATCGATGTCCATTCTTTGTGTCTGGACAGCAGTAACACTTTGTTCGTCACGAAATTGGTAGCGTCGCCCATATGATCTGTCACTACCACTACTGCTGCACGTAGGTTGTTTTTGGTTCGGGATGAGGGGAGAGAGAGGGCTGTGTTACATCTGGTCTGGGAGAGGAGGTGAAAGGGAGGGAGGGAGGGAGCGAGAGCGGTGGTTTGTGTGTGGTCGGTACAACTGCAGACTACACCAAAGAGAGAGCAAACAAATGAAATAGTGAATGAACTAATCGAAAATGAACACAATCATGGACATCACGCCGATGGATATTGCCCGTCTTCGTCGAGACGAGACGCATAGAGCAAGCATGAGCCCCGAGATGGGTGGTTGGTCGTTGTGGTCGAGTAGTCTTACCATTTTCGGGTAGGTGGGAAACATAATCGGCTACCATTTGGGCGGTAAGTAGCCAAAATCGGGTATACCCGACGCAAATGTGGCCTGCAACGGATGGAAGCCGGCGTTAGCCAATGCAATGGCGCCCTGGGGCCATCGCGGTCACTGAAAAAGAAAGGTACTCGACTTTGGCCACAAAGGCATCCGGTATATCCGGCTTTGGCCACTGCTCGATAAGTAGTAGTAAACTGTAAACCGTATCGTTGCCAGAGCCTAGATATTACAAGGATATACAGCAGTGCGTAGATACTCAAAATACGTATTCGGCCATGTTGATCTGGGCCGTTATTTCATACGTCACCGTCAATATATTGTAACACGGCGGCTTCGAAGGGGACTCTAGATCTACCCGTATAATCCTATCAAAATCGCGGCCGCCCGAAACCTGCATGATATTTCCAAAACCGTTTTTGTTGCTGGCACTGCTGCCTTCCCCCCGTATCGAACCCTCCAGATACCAATATCATGGACATGTCAATACTCAACCCTTGACCCGTACTCCGGTAGATATTGCCTGGTATTGCCCTGTTTGCTGTTCGCGGCGTTTATGCCTTACTCTTACGTCACCCGCTTATCGGTGACATTGTTAAAGCTGGCGAGAGAGTATTTCATTCTTACGAATGCCAAATACAACTTCGTTTGGTTGACTGCATATAGGTTTTAGCCCCAATTGCTGCATATAGCTGCACTAATAGGCTGATTCGCCCAAAGTCAACCAAACGAGGTCGTATTGGTACTACTGTAGAAACGACTCCACATTAATATAAATACCACTCGCGAGGAAAGCCTTGTATCACGCTACAGTAGACACTTCTGTGACGACTTTCAGGGTATTTTTTGACAAACCAAGGCAGAGACACAACAACCAAAATGGATGCTCCAGAAATATTTCGTGATGTGTTTTCATGGTTGCGTCGCTTGGAGTTTCCAGTATTACTACCAGGTAGTTGTTGTCGGGAACCCTGCACTTTATTAACTTCGTCCGAGGCCGTGTTAGCTTCATCTCACCTGTTAGGTGGGAGGTCGTGCTAGAGGCTTGGCGTAGTCCGCGGACTTCTATTGTGCGTTCTATTGCTTCGGTGCGCTTGACGTTTCCAGTATGGTTAGCCGTTGTCGGGAACCCTGCTTTAATATTCGTCCGAGGTTGTGTTACCTGCATCTGACTTGCCAGATGGGAGATCGTGCAACTGGCAATAGTCCGCGGACTTATGTTGTGCGCCTCGCTGCTTGTGTTCCAAACAGCCTCTGCTTTGACTCGTGGTCGAGTCGAGTATTTTTAGAACGGACTCACTGCACTGTTGTTGAAGGTTTTGTAATCGATTAAATTAAACTTCTCCACAACTGCGGCGACGACGACAGCATAACCAAACACACAAACAAAAGGGCCGACAGACAAGTATTCGAGCCGCCGGTCGTCGTTAAGCGAGCATGCGTGACTAACGAGGACAAGTGTTTCCTGTTGTTTGGCTGCTGTGTACCAAAACGAATGAAGACCGGACATACCCAGCACGGTGCGTTGATACTGTAGTAAAGTCACTTACTATTTCAAAGATCTAACCACATCACAAGAACAACGAAGACCTACACGCAGTTTGTAGCTGCCATTAGTAATATGAACTCACTGACGGGAACAGAATCGTTCAATTTTTACCCCAAACGACCAACACGTACCCGGTGAATAGCTTGTCACCTCGGTGGCTTAGGAATAACCTCGAAGGCTCCAATAATTTAATCAGGTATCATAATTACTTTTTAATCCTGGTGTTCGAATTTCATCTGATGAGTTTGACAAATTCTATCAATCAGTGGGAGTCAACTTCTTGGAGCGGCTAGCGCGGGTATTCGAAACTCGACGCGATTGGACGCGGGAAAGGAACGAAAACCGATGTTCGTGATATCAAGCAAGGTACAAACCGTGCTGGGTGGGGGCTGCCAGGTAAGCTCGAGCTGAGCGACGACCACCGTACGGAGCAGGAGAAATAAGTGTGAAGTGAACAAATGCGATTAAAATCTATGTCGTCACCGACCGCGGCTCGACATCAAAATAACCGATTTGCCCGAATGCCCCGGGGTACCAGAAATGCGTAAACAAAACAGCCGGAACACAAGCACATCAGAACACGGTCATAGCAACTCACTCAAGTAGAGGACGGCCTCGAAACTGGAAGCGGCCTCCCGAAGATTCCGTGTCGAGCAAGTACATATCCATGGTGCAGTAGGGCACGTACACCCGGTTGTACGTGTTGTAGAGTGGGTTTTCCCATTTACTTCCGGAAAGCAGGCTGTATCCCACCGTGTGTTCCGGGAAGCCCTCGGACGTGAAAAGCTGTGGCTTTTCTTTCAACAACTCTTCGCATATAGTTACGTTGTGCGCACACCCTCCTCCGCCCTCAAGATGTACCATGAAATCGTTAGACGATGTGTTGGCCGCCATGAAAAAATGTCCTGGGGAACCATCAGCACATATGGCTGAAAACGGACAGGTAGGGCCGGAGGATAACAGCGTTGTTGGGCAGACCCGAGCATAGCGCGATATTCGCAGGTCTTGCATCACATGGAATGTTTCTGGCAACGGAAAAAATTTCAACGTTCCCGGACGTCTGAAGAGCTGCGATGCAACATCGAGGGGGGACATTGTCACACCAACGTCAAGCCAGCCGCAGGCCGCACGAAGCACACGTCGGTCACCCTAGTTATCGACTTGAGCTGGTGAACGTTTGCGACACGACTCGCCACAATGACGGCATCATATGTACCTCCCTTTGAAACATGTATAACTGCTCTGTCAACAGTTATGCATCCAAATGCATACAACATTTTGTGCTAATGAGAGGATGGGATAAGGAAGGGAGCGGGATGTTCTCCTATCATACCTGAAGGTAGGACATGCCGCACCAAGGTAGATTTCGCCTCTTGAGCCACGCATGTTCCTAGAAGCATAGGTACCACAAGCCATCTCGGAAGACTTGTGCGCGGCATGAATGGCATCGCTCGCCACACCGAGCTTCGAAAAAACTTGATAGCGCCTGTGAATGTTCGTGGCGTCAGCAAACAAACGGTCATCCGCCGCAGTACTTTGCACATTCCTCGAAGGTACTTTGTTATGTTGTAGTCTAAGACTTCATACGTGGCACACAAGCTCTTGGTGTGTGTTCTTCTCATCCAATCATTCTTCCAAATCCCTAGAACCTGTTTCGAAATGCTGACAATCGAACCTATTCCTATGAATAGTTTTATCAAAGTAGCAGTAGAGTTCTCCATGTTGTAGGAAAATAAGCTTATCGAAATTTCTCCGTTAGCGCGGGAAAAGAAAACAGGCCACTGTTTGGCTGTCCTGTTATCCCCCCGGCATATGCATGCAAGCGTAAGTACACGGTGGAGAGCCGAAATCGAAAATGTACTCGGTCGGTAATCCGGCTTTTCCGAAGTAGTCGGCCTGTTTCAGTCGGTAAACAAAAAAACTGAGAATAACCGAAACCGAAACCAAACATTTCCCGGACGATTTCTCCGCCGATTTCTCGTGAAACCAGAAGAAGGATCAGTATTTCCAAGGGTTCGGTGTGCATGCGTTGGCATAATGTGACATGATCGTATGGTGGCAATTGCGCTTCCTGCCGTACTTGCGTCTGCTGCACCAAACGGTACAGGCGGACATACGCCATACTTGTTTCGAAGATAAAACATGTAGGAGTGAAGAGCAGCCTTCTCGCAGTACTTGCGTCTGCTGTGCCACGCAGTACAGGCCGGCATACGCAATACTGGTAAGTCAGACGCGGTTATCTTCTGCAGCAAACAATTGCTACAGATACAGAACCTCTTAAAATAAAAGATGTACTAATACGGAGGACCATAGTAGACATACGGTACACACAAAAACCTAAATATTTACTCATTTTTTGCTATCGACATTTGGTCCTATATACTATGGTCCCCCGTAATAGGATATTACGAGGGTACTCGCCTGGTTGTCATTGTGCAGATGACGTTTTCTGTCGTTGAATACTTCCACTAGGTATTTTAAAACGACACGACTTGCATCGGTCCTGCCGACGACGCCAAGTGTAGTAAGACCCGATTATCGTGGTAAGGGAATGGAATGCAGGTACTTTGGGAGTTGCCTAGGAAGGCAGCATCTCTTGTTCACATGACTTGTTCTTGCGTTGTCGTGATATTCCTCATGACGAGATGAGGGGCAGTTGAGAGAGTGATATGTTATGGGCTTTTAGTTCAAGGTATCAATCATAGGGGCATAATTCAAGGCATCAAGCCTAGGGGTTTGATTGAGGGCATCATGCCCAATCTGATCTTCTTCTATTTACCAGCTTGACGGGCAGAGACACTTGGCCCACGAGGTTTCCTCGGGCGCATGTCTACCCTTCCCCTATCGGCTATCCTAACCATTGTACTGCAAAAACACTCCAGAGTCCCGGGAATGATCTTTGGGAATTCAGGGCTATGATACTACGAGCTGTATCGTAAACACTTTGATTGCCCGACACTGTATCATACCACATGTAGTTTGCGCCATGAAAAAACCTGCGTTGCTCGAGGGGGCGCAATGAGCACGAACAACCGTTGTGTAGCTGCTACGGGATGAGGGGACCATACACCAGTGTTTCCCATCTCTCTTGAATTTGGGAGTTCCAGACTAACAACGTCGTTCCTTTAAGCCTTAGTTACCTGTACGCGTGCCTGACGCGTGCCTGGCAAACGATGGGCAAGATATTAACGAAAACAGTAGTTCAGGCTAGAGTTACAACCGGTCTGCCTGAGAATCAGGTACCCGGTGGCCGGTACCAGGAACCACCGAAACTGGAACCGTCGTGATCCAACTCACGGAATCGCGGGTATTAGTACTCCGGGTACCCGGGTATCTGTCATTTGTCCTTTACGGAGATCAGAAGACTGGGAATACAGATCGGCTCTCACGGCGAGCATCGGTTTTACATCGGTGACCACCGTGGTTTTATATTGGGTGACCACAAAACTCGTCAGCCATGCCTCGTAGTTCTTCGCGTTCGAAAACATCTCGCTCAAGGGCGAGACAAGAGCGGGCAGCGAAGTCAGCGCAGAGCTCGCGTCTGGCGACTGATCCAGTACGGATCGCGACAGCAGCCCACCTTTAAAAGTGCATGCTGAAGGGCACCACCCCGGCGCCATACGTGCTACAGATGGTGCGTCCCGCTGGTGGAGAGCATGTTGAGGAAACTCGACAGTAAGTGGATCGAGTGACAAAGCTGAACTCTCTCAACTCGAGCCCCATGTAGACCCCACAAAACCGCGAATGTGTTTTTGTTCGACCTCAAGCT
This sequence comes from Macrocystis pyrifera, assembly GCA_031763025.1. NCBI lineage: Eukaryota > Phaeophyceae > Laminariales > Laminariaceae > Macrocystis > Macrocystis pyrifera. The sequence goes on from JASSKH010000019.1 coordinate 11,110,015, forward strand.
GCTCTTAAGACCACCCACATTGGCAAACCGAGTAACTCAGACAGCACCAGCGCGCGAATCAACCAAGCGAAGCAGCACAGCTAGCAACGACCAAAGCCCCTATAGCTCCCCGTAGCTTGTCGATTGCTATCACGAACACTGCCGCAACCAACGATGCACCCATGTCGATCTTGGCCACTGCAGCCACGAACGATGTAACGACCACGGTCCCGACCCCGATGTCTGTAAAACACGTGTAAATCTCGATCTACGTTCCTGAAGTCATGTCTAGCTTCCGATCATGAATCCGCTTGCACGCACCCGAGTGCGCTTCTGACGCAATTATTGACTAAAATGCAGTTAATTTCCTCCCACTGCTAGTTCGTGTAGCGGCAGCTAACAGCATGACCCGTTTACTAACTAGGACGCTCGAGCAGAGGTGCTAGACTTATTGAATGTGCGGTACAAACGGAAGCAAAAGCAGCAGGCGTGGCCGAAATAAACGTCGGTATTTCTCGTGAGAAGAGGAGGAGAAGAAAACTTGCCAAATAACGTGCAACATCCCACTGGCGAGTGCAGAACGAGTTTATGTAGGCACCCAGTCGAACATTGTTACAGATGTAACCAATCAGAGTTAATCTTCGACTACATCGGTAGTACAGCGTGGAAAATGATCAGCAGTAGAAGCCAGCATCGAGGTCGACAAGAGTAGTCTACGTCGAGAAGAAATGTTTCAACCTTCCATGGCGTTTCAAGTTTTGTGTGATTCTTCCGTGTCTCGCAATTTGAATGAAAATATTCAACATCTAACTTTATCATCGCACGTCATTAACAAGGAAACGCACTTTAAAGGATTCCGCGCATCCACGTTGTGCGGGTATCCCCGATATCTTACCGTTCTCAGCTCGATCTCCAAACGCGTACGAGTAAACACCACAGTATATAATTACCCGACGGACGATTTCACCAAATACACAGCGTCAGACGTACCAAGCGCATATATCTGTAAAATTCGTGTGGACGCACCCAACATTTCAGAACACTGAAACGTTAGCATTGTCACGGGGAGCGAATAACATCAGCAGTGCTGATGGTTCGTCTCTCAAAGGTTTAGAATACGTTCGTTTGCAGCGGACCTTAGGAGGTATCACTCTTCGCGTTAATACGCTCGCATTGCCCTCTTGAGGGCTTGACATTAGGCTTCTGGACAACACCATCATGGGCGCATATGTCGCCGTACTCGACTGGAGCACAGAACTATTGTCATTAAAAAAATCTAAAGTCAAGATCAAAGCATCTCACCGTGGATCAAACATGACCGCACGTTCCGAGAAAATCGCACCAACTCAGTGCTCCGTAGTGACAGTTGATACTACTCGTAACCTAGAACCCGTGGTAGTATTTTTCGAAACCAAAGGCTTTGTACCTCCACACAGCAAGAAATGCCGCCCAGCTCGTATCAGCCCAACACCCACAAAAAACACGGCGGCACTACGTCGCACTTGAACTGCGCATCGTCATCTCCGAAGGAAAGGAATCGTCGGTATTGACTGATGCCTTTCTACAACCGATATTCATAGTACCCTGTACCGTTCGTCGATGGTCCGCTGCTGATTCGTCGACAGTTACCAACCGCAAACCCGTCCCATCAATATGTATGCTTGAAACGGAATACGGTATTGGGAACATCGTGCCAATCGTGCCAATATTTCGTAGCGATCCCCAAGAAGATGATTATTGCGGTCCAAAATAACAGCAAAGCAACTGATTTTTTTTCACATTCCGAACTGAGTGAAGCTCTTGCTAACGCGTTCAATAAGCCCACGTTTTGAATTGTCGAAAGCGAGAAGGTGTTAGTTTAGGAACAAAGAAATATCGAAGCGTGATTTCTTTGTCACCCCGCGAGCTCGGTAAACGTATAATAGCCGAAGCGGGATTTCCACTTGAAGCCAGAACACGTCCCATCGATCGAGTTCTTTACCGTTCGAACCCACGGGTCCACGAAACGATCGATTGGCTTGTTACCCAGATGGAAGAAGTGGAATTATTGATCAACGCCCTAGTCTCTGGGGGTCTGCAGTAATTGTCTATGGCCTCTGCCAGATGATATCAGCAAGAGGGCTTCCAGCGAGGGACTCCACCAGTCTCGCTGGCCTCGCACTCAGTAAGTCTTGTTCTTAGAGCTTGTATTATCACGGAGTGATCCTCATCGGACCACGAGCCAGGTGGCTAGGGGACATCACACAGGATCCCCGGCCACTGCTCCACTCACACATGCGATTACACTGAAACCTCCACGGCTTGGTATCTTTTGGCTACAGCACCCCCAAAGCGAGTTCACTCGACACGAACGAGCTTGACAAAACCAAAAAACCAAGACGAAATCGCATGCGGCAAATCACAAATCAATGCTGAACTCTGAAGCAATTTTAATCTTGAGCGCACGGGTCATCCGTAATTTGCGCAATTCCTTCACGACGAATTCAGGCGCAGCAGAATAAATCGACCGCAAAGACTCCCACGTGCGCTCCTCTGCTTCGAAACCATCCCAATCGACCAAGACAATCACCTCGTTGGCATCATCTTCGGCCACATGCACCAAAGCATTCATGCGGCATTCACCCTGCGCAAAGGAATGTTGGAAAACATCCTTCAGATCAGCGGTGACGTTCAACGTCGCATCCGCATAAAATCGTAAACGAGCCACGTGAGCTTGATGCACCTTCCCAGAAACGATGTTCTGAACTGAGTACACATGATCATGATCAGCTGCTACCACACGCCACGGACCAGTCCATGTGGACAACAATTTCGGTGTGACACCCTGCCGACGAACACGAGCATACAACACGAAATCACCAACCGCAAATTTTGGCAACACCACCTGGCCCTGAGCCTGTTTACGTTTGTTGTCGCGAGACACGGCAACAGCTGCGCGAATATCGGCGCAAAATCTCTCCTGCTCTGCAACGACTTCACGGACGTTCGCACGCAACAAGTCAGCATTCATCACGTCAACATTCCACCTGCCATCAGACTCAGAAACGAGCGCCGAGAAATCGGTACGCGGAGCACGCCCAAACATCACGCTGTACGGAGTGCTTCGGTAACGTTCACGAAACGAAGTGTTCAAGGCCCACTGAGCGGCCGGCAAAACATCAACCCACTCCGAAACCTGACGACGCTGTTCTGACAGAATGGAACGCAGAGCACGTACCACCTCTTTTACCATGCGTTCACACGTACCGTTCGACCACGGCGTGTAAGCGACAGCAAAACGATGTTCGATGTGCAACGCGTCGCTCAACAAAGCAAGCACCCTGTTCTTGAAATGCGTGGCGGTATCACTCACCCACACACGCGGCACCCCCAAAGTCTTACACCAGGCTAGCAAATGCTTCGCTGTGACCTCGGCTGTACAAGCCTCGGCCGGTTCCAACGCCACGTAGTTGGACAAATCATCCATGATGACCAAAACATATCGGAAACCATCCTCATCAGGCAGGCCATCGCTACCTTCGGGCCCGCTGTGGCCAACATACAAAAAATCAAAGTGCACCACTTCTCCCGGAGCGGTACCATGCACCGTGTCTCCGTAGGGACGAGGAATGAGTGCACCTGCACGCGTGTCTACACAGTGCAAACACTGGCGAACGAATTCGCGAACCTGAGAATCCATGTGAGGCCAAACACAATATTCCTTCAGGCGAAACAAAGTCGGCGCCACACCACGGTGACCAGCCGAGCGCATGTGCGCGCACACCATCAAACGAGTTTGAAGAGCAAGATCATCCGGCGGAATCCACAAGACGTCACGCACCCCAACACGCACACGAAACAAACCATCATCGGCCAAGGTAGCTTGACCGAAGGTTGTCGAAAATTCATGAACACCAACGCCGATACGAGCGACAGACCTTTGTTGCGAGGCACGAATCACATCCAATGCGGGAAGCGAATCGTCAGCATTACATGGGCTGTGCACGGCAACCGAACGAACAGGCACCGTAGGAACTTTGACCCAACGAGACAACAGATCCCCCCAACAGTTTCGATCGCCAGGGATGTGTTCGATTGCATAGCGGTATTGTCCTAAAACACCCTTCCAATTCTCTAGGCGTTGTGCCATGGTCTTTGTGACCGTCGTGACACACTTCTCCGGATTGAAAATGTACTGCAAGTTTCGATGATCAGTAAAGATATGAACACCACCCCAAAGCAGGTATTCGAGCCTCCGGAACGTATTAACGATCGCAAAACCTTCTTTGTCGACAGTCGCCCAGCGCAACTGCGAACCTGTGAACGAACCACTCAGAAATCCGAGAGGCTCGTGAGACATGCTTTCCAACGCCAATCCACTGCGAAATTCGTGTTCAGGCACTTGGGTGAGAAAACTACCCCAATGGAAATCAGAAGCGTCAGGAAACATCAAAACAACGCACCCGGGACGAGGATGATGAAGCGGCACTGCTTGCGCCACCAAACCCCGTGCGGCATTCCACGCCCGCACCCGATCCTCCGTCCACGCGGTATCCTTGATGACACGATTGCGCGCCACTCGCTTAGTCCGACGTGTAGCCCCAACAAGGAGCTCCTCCAAAAAATCACGTAACGGTGCTACCGTTTCCGCTAAACGTGGTAACGATGTACGCAACCAGTTGACAGCCTGCAAGAATTGCATTAGTTCTCCAGCGTTTTCGGGACGACGCATTTCACTTAAACCTTGCACTCGAGCGGGGTCATGGGACACGACACCATTGGAATACACCTTACCACACCAGACCAGTTCACGAGAGAAGAAGGTACACTTGTGGGCGGCGACAAACAGTCCAACATTCTCCAGGCGTTCAAGAATGTCATCAAGCAGCTGCAGAAGAGCTTCTTCGGTGTCTGCGAAAAAGAAAACGTCATCGACCCAAACTTTGCAATCCAAACCACGCAACACTTCAGTCATGACACCTTGGAAATAAGAAGTCGCATTCAAAACACCTTGGGGAACACGGGTAGGCGTGAACAAACCGTCGCTTGTCGCCATGGTGAAGACGTCTTGCGCCTCCGGAGCCAAAGGCATCTGCCAGTACCCTTGAAGTAGGTCCAGCTTGCCGAAGAAACGCGCCCCCAGCAGATCTCCCATGTCTTCATGGTTGGGCATGACGCCCGGGGACTTCTCCACCTGTGCGTTCACCGCCGAGTAGTCGCTCACCAAACGGAAAGAGTCCTTCTTGGGCACCGCCATCGCCGGACTCGCCCACACCGCCTGGATGTTGTGGTAGACAAAGCCAAAAAACACCAAAGCAGCAATGCACTTCGAGAGCCAGTCCCTTTTCGTCGGTTCGTACCGACGTGGCGTTGCCTTGACAGGCTTCGCCTGTTGCTTCAGCTGCACTCGCATCGGCTCCACTTGCGCTGGCGGATCACCACACAGCGCACGGCGAAAAGCACCCACGCGACGAGCCAAAATTTCGCGCAAACGGGTTGCTCCGCCGACGCTTAATCCACTCTGCTCTGCCTGCTGCACGCTGTCCTCCAACGCCCGTTCTCGGGCCGTCCGCTCCTCCTCCGGATCCATGAACATGTCTGGCCCCCGGTCGACCAAATGTTCCACCGCCTTGTCCTCCGGAGCATCCACCGTAGCCTCGGTCTGAAAAGCACGCACGGAAACCGTCACTCTGCGCGCCGCAAGGTAACTCGGAGTCTCCACACCGGTCGATACCGGCACTGCGCGAGGGCGAAGCTTCTCCAGAGCTTCACGGTAGACGTCGATGCCAAGAGCTTTCATGGTAGCCATGCCAAACAGAACGACGTTATCTGTACCAGGCATGACCGCGAAAGTGATGGGCTCCAATTTCACCGCTCCCCACGGCGTCCGTACACTCACGGCAATCGGCACCGTTTTGTGCGTGACCATCACTGAAACACCCGTAGCGGTTTTCGCCTGCTGCGGGCCATTTTCGAACGGAATTTGCAGATCGGCGCCGCCGAAATGCGAAGACAGCTGCTGAAGTAAGCCGACACCGATGGACGTGAGCGCCGACCCCGAATCAAGGATCACACGCGCCATCAGCGAACCAACCGACCCTGGCAAAGAGAGATCAGCGCGTAAACACTCAGCGCTGCGATCGACAGGCACTTCACCTGCCGTTGAACTCTGGTCGGTACCAAGAGTCACCTGACGCCATGGCTGCCCTCCTACAGCCGGCGCCGAAGAAATAGAATCGGCGGTCCACCCCGACCAAGACGTCGAATATACAGACGGTTCCGGCGCTACCGCCCCTGCAGCAGCACCAGACACTGACTCCGCCCGCTCGGTGGATGGCGAAGTTCTCGCTCCAGCAGCACCCACCGATGTTCCAGCTCCTCCAACGTATACAGCTCGGCCGGCAACAGACGAACCAGATCCCGACCCAGCGGCTCCTGCCGCTGGCGCACCAGAAGTTGAAGAAGCAACAGCAGAAGTTCCACCGCCCGCTGTCAATTGATTGCCACCACGGCCACCGCGCCCGCGTCCATGGTTGAATCTGCCCCGGCCGCCATTGCGGCCCCCGCGATACCCTGACGACCCGCGCCCACCACTGCTGGGAGCTGTGCCGCCACCGCGAGCTTTTGGGCAATCAGAAACATAATGGTTGGGATCACCACACTCGAAACAGACGCGAACAAACGACTTTTTCGCGGACTGCTGCTGTTTCGGTTTCTGCTGCTGTTGGCGTCGCGGTTCAGCTGCCCCTGCAGCATCTTTCCGACCATACGCCTCGATGAATTTCCACTGTTCTGCAGCAGAAAAAATTTGGTCCATGACCAATGCCGGGTCCTTCTTCCACCCTGCAGCGTACGTGAGCTGACCTTTTACGGACTTTTTGAACTCGGACGGCCATAAGCCATCCACCAACGCCATGCTCACAAATTCCGCCGGTCCGGGCAACCACGAACGGTCCTGCGCGCGGTACATGGCATGCACCGCGTGATTCTCCGCAAAATACTTTTCCATAGCGGAGTTTACCATCATCGCGCGGTCTTTGACGGATGTTTCACCGCCCTGCTTTTCATCGCGCCTCATTGAGAGAACGCGACGCAAGTCCGCTGCCGCCCGCGAGGTGTCAAATCTGTTGCTGGTGGTTGTGTAACCGGCGTGCTGCCTAACAGCGTCCAACAACTCCGAGGCGGTCATCGTAGTCTGATGCTTGTAAAATCCCTCAAAACACCGATGAATGTAATTGGGGATAAGCTGGCCCATGCTCACTTTGGAGTGCTGAACCACCCCCTGAGCGTTGGCGAGCTGCAGCCGTTCCTCATAATCGAGGTACGCTGCGTAAAAAACACGAGAGGCCTGCTCGGTCCACACCTCTCCGTATTTCGGTGGAGTCAGAGACTCCCCTACCACCAGCGGCGTGCTTGCCGTGTGCGCCATAATCCACAGCAGTCCACCTGGACTCTACTGTAATAACGGAGAAACTGCCGCCTGACCTGTGCGTCCTCCAGCTCCCGGAGCGTCCTCCCCTGCTGTGCGCTTCAAGCCGTTTCGATCCGTCCAACGGGCCAACTGCCTTCCCAGCTGTGACCCAATACTCCGCAGCCGAAAACTCCTCCAACAGAAGTTCCGCGAATATCTAGATATTATGGCCTCTGCCAGATGATATCAGCAAGAGGGCTTCCAGCGAGGGACTCCACCAGTCTCGCTGGCCTCGCACTCAGTAAGTCTTGTTCTTAGAGCTTGTATTATCACGGAGTGATCCTCATCGGACCACGAGCCAGGTGGCTAGGGGACATCACACAGGATCCCCGGCCACTGCTCCACTCACACATGCGATTACACTGAAACCTCCACGGCTTGGTATCTTTTGGCTACATGTCGTAGCAAAATCAGACGGTACCCCACGTTTCTGCGTAGTCTACAGATCGGCAATCAATGAAAATCTGATCAAAAAGTCATGGTCTATGCCAAATATTGAGAGAGCCATCTTGACACGGTCGGAGGAGCACGCTATATAACCGTATGCGAGGTTCAAAACGCTTACCATCAGATACCAGCAACAGCCAGCGAACAAGGTAAGACTGCTTTCGTCGCGCAAAACAATGGGTTTTTAAAAACCTGCCTCCAATTCGGTATTGCAAACGCGCCTTTAATTTGCTCGCCCATAATATCGCTAGCTTTCGCACATTCTTGTCCCAAGAGTGGTCTCTTTGGGGCACGAGGATAACTGTATATATATGTTGTTCATCCACTTGGGAAGGCCACTTCCAACTACTGGAAAACGTGTTCAAAGTATTACCAGCGGCCGGCCTCCCTCTTAAATCATCAAAAGTACAGTTTCGACCCCGAGAAGTTTATTACTTGAGGCACATACTAACCGCCGATGGCATTCGGCTCGATGAGGACCGTATATAAGCTATAGTCGACTTGCCGACTACCACGACCATCAAACAGCTGAGATCAGTACTACGTACGGTGAACTTTGTCAGGAATTTCATACCTACTTTAGCCGTAATCTTAGTTCCACTCATAGCCTTAAAAAAGAACAGGCAGCTCCCAGATATATATATATATTTTGTGATTTACGTTGACGCCTCTGAAACAGGCGCACGAGCATTCCTTGCCCAGCAGAAATATGAAGATACTGCTGTGATCGTCGCATCGTTATTCAACGTTTTAATGACAGCAAGCGCCACTACTCTGGGACTCTTAAGAAATGTTATGCGGTCGCACTTGCATTCCAAGACTGGAGGCCATATCTGTGGGACCGACATTTAGTTTGTGTAACAGATCATGCGGAACTAAGATACCTCGACTTAATGCAGGATACATCGAACATACCAAGTCGCTGGGCTATCGCACTACCCTATGACGTAACCGTGCAACACAAGCCAGCTAACATACACATCGTGCCGGATACTCTGTCACGAATGTTTGCGTTTGAGCACCATCAAAAACTAGCTGAGCCGTCTCTCGCTCCAATTTGTCGGAACGCACCAGACAACCAAGCATTGCACACAGCGCTGCCCACCAGACCATATCAGATTTTTGCCGTCAACTGGATACCCTTAGGCCTATTTTATGCAGTCGGAAACTAGGATTGAAAACGCCGGTTTCCGATCGGTTATTTTTCGGACTGACTTGTGAATAGCTACCCTTCTTATCATCAGTCGGATCGATTATACAGCTTTTGTGCTTTATCTAGAGACGTTTGGTGTAATGGGAGTGACTTCAATAGATTGAATGTTAATAGCTTCAAGAAAAAATGGCACGTACATAGGGTAGGCGAACGTCAGTTCGCACCTGCTTGACCGCAAAGCTTGTGGGGTCAGAGAGGTCTTCATCCTCTAAGAGTTGCGCCCAACGACGCATGCTGACGTATCGCTTCTTCCTCGAGCAGCGTGTGAGCTTCTCACGCGCGGCGTTCTCCTCCATCTCGTCCTCAAGGCCATCGCGGCGCTGGATTTCTCGGAGAGTCACCAAAGCTACTGCAGAGCAGCAGTTGGCAAACGTTCATCGATACCGCGAGCTGCGACCATCGAGTGTTGCCACGTGCTGATGCCGATGGGCGTAGATAAGGATATATCACGCTAACTCGCGCAGAGCAGCAACAGAAGTGACAAAAGCCAAGCTAGCGTCGCGGATGTTGTGGCGTGGGGTCGTGTCGTATGCCGTGTTGTTGTGTGCGTTGTGGGTGTGTGATACTCGTAAGAGTATGAGGCGGTACTTTCTAACATATCCGATGCATGAATCCGACTGGCGACTTTGATCGGAAATCTCGTTTTTTTCGACTGTCTGGTCGGGTTAGAAATTAGAATCGAAAAACCTTGGATTGAAAAGGCGCTTTTTCAACTGCATATATTTGTAAATCATAAATGTGGACCTGACAGAAAAAACACCACAACTACGAATACCGGTTACGACTTCTAGGGTAAGGCCCAAAATCCGACCTCGAGGACCGTGCCGACGAGATACTCCAATGTCACGATATGATCGCCGCTTGCAGAATCCAAAAAGGTCTGCAAATCGCGATAGCCGCACCACCCACACCCCCCCTCCCTTCTCTCGGGAAAGGGAAGCGTGAAGTAGGTGAGAGCTGAGCACAATATTAAGACGTCGCAGAAAAAGTTCTCAGATGGTCCGCGGCATATGCTATATATACAAGGTGCTTCGCTGCGCGAGCGGCCTACGCCGCCCGCTACGCTCACTCAGAATGAAAAAGTGCATCGATTGTATATAGTTATTTTCATGACATTGTATTGCAATCTGGCGACTTGATAATACCAACAGTCGCCATGCTTTTATAGAAAATAGCTCGGACGCCACATACGCTTCGCGCCGCGGGCAGTTGTCGGCTACGCTCGCTCATATGTCGTACATACGTACATACCCCAGTTAGGGTACATATGTTCTTGATTCGGCTTGCTATATGTCTGTACTCGTACGTACGAAAGGTAAAACACGGCACGGCACAGCAGCACCGCAAAAACAATAAAAAATTTAACCCAAAACACTTGCAAAGAAATAACAATCCCCGTCCCCTCTCGTGTAATAATTTCTTGCCTGATTGGAACACCTTACACCGGTCAAAAATAAAAATAAAACAAAGAAATCAAACAACAGGGCTTCTCTTTCAGTATCGTACGCCTCCCGCCCCTCTCGCGATCATCTCGCTACCGATTCGGTCCGGGTAAAGCTTTTGTCCCCCTCTTCCACAGTGAGCCCCGTCTCTTGCTTCGCGTCAAACCCGCGGCTCACCGTTAACCTCGTTCGCCAGCTCGACAAAGTTGGTGCTCACACTGCGTAGTTCTCTCGGGGAATTTCATATTGGTCGCAAAAATAAACACCGCTTGAATTTTATTTGGCATATCAAAACAACCATTTATGTACTCGTACATAGTATACCCGGAACCACACCAGGAAGCCAAGAGGCCAGACAGAGCCCTTTCATGCTTCTCTCGTGTCTCCAGGCATACGTGATGCCCAGCCACAAAAACGGCGACCGCGCTCCTTGCAACCCCTCCTCTACCCGCCAGCACCCACTGACATTCGCAAAGGTGACGCGATCGCCCGCGGAACCATGCTCGGAATAAACGCAAGTACACGAAACGAAAGAAAAAAAAGGAAAGTAGAACTGAAAGTACAAATAACAATGGAGAAAACAAAGACCCTCTAGAAAGGTCCCGCAAGTAGTAAGAGAAGGCGATTTCCAAGTGGCAGCTCTGAGATGCCGAGGATGCACCAACCGAGCACGCGCTGAGAGTGAGATATCTATAGAATAGTTCTATATATACACACATCTATATGCAAGAACAAGATTGTAAGCATAGTCGACTCAACGTTGGCAGACAAAGTCAACAATGGTGATGAGAGTAGCAACATCAGATACTGACAGGACATACACGTGTCTGACGCAACATGAAGAGCACTCCAACCGACATTCTTGTTGAAATAGCCGCGGCAAGGAACTGTTAAACATGTTGGTGTAGTCAACGAGTACGGGACGTCAAGAGACGTGACACATCACGCCCATGCGCTTCGTACACGCCCCCCAGAGGTCAAAACAACAACTCCTCTGCTGTGTAGCCATACAATGTTAAATATATATATATTACAACCGGAAGTGGGAGCCACGTGGCTGAGCCCCAAATAAACGGAGTCCGTGGTTGATGGAATGATACCAACTTAGCCCATTTCGAAATATCGACTGTTTTGTGGTGTCTCAGAACAGCACCCTTGACGGGCGCACAGGACCTGTGGCCACACGAAACTAGTGCGTTGAGAACAGACTTGGAACCCCCAAACTTACTCCAGCATACGCTGTCAGCATTCAAGCTTAGTCATGTACGCATCATCGCTGTCCCGGGTGTTACTCAACACTCGTGCTTGCTCAACATGACGGTCATAAGGAGTGGATGCAAGCATGACAACAGCTGTTGTATCCAGGTCCGATAGATCGTCACCCTGTTCCGTGATTAATCGTCCTATAGAGGACGCCACAAAACCATCCTTAGGTAAGATGAGCTTGAGGCGGATAAAGAGGAGGACAATGCCACGGGCAGGGTAAGATATGTCGGTGGTAGATCTCGGAACACTCATGCCAAAAAGGTCACCTCTCAAAGTCGTGCATGAAAGCTCTCGCTGGACCTCATATCGGGTTGGCAGAGGTCCGCAGCGTGAAACGTGTTGACCTCTCCCCTCAAGCTGACTACGACGACCTCCAGAATCGACCTGATCAGGTACGATCCTTGTGACCCCTTGCGATGTTACTCTAATAATCTTGACCCTCTTGTGTCTGGCAATTCTTTGGATAATACGAGAAAGAACTCTGCTCGACTTGCGTCGGCCGCAATTACGGCTACTAAGGACCCTCGTTTCGCGACCTCTCCACGACGAATTCTCCGCGACATCATCGGCTCTCTCTGCGAGCATCGGCTTTACATATACATATGTTTGTAGGAGTTATAAATAGGCCGATATCATATCTCGAAAAGTTTTCTATACAATTATGAAATACTTCAGCTGTGAGCTCGACTGATTAAGTAGTTGAAAATCAACTTTGCATGCTGCGAAATACGTCTCATCTATGTACCATTTTGACTGACTTTTCCACGTATTATAATAAGCCTTCGACTTCACTGTAATATCAAAGATCCAACAGATACGACGTACCTTTTGGGTTGATATATTCTATATAATATATACGACAGAAATATGACGACGACGTAAACATCCAACAGATATTTTGCTTTCTATTAATAATGAGGCGCGTGCGCGCGGAGCGCGAGCCGTTTTTTTTTGTTTTCCAACGAAAAAAGCCTCTTCATAACGGCTCGCGTACGAGCATAGGGTGCCTTGTGTTGAGGTTTTCTGTGTGTGATTCAACAATTTTATCGGCTACGTTTGACCACCGCGCTCAACGCACACGGAACCAATTCCAGTCCCGGCGAGCTGGACGCACACACACAAACGAAACCCCCTGACACTGGTGTGGTGGAAAGTCGTCCACAGTTGGTCGAGCTAGGTGCGGCAACGTGTTTCGCGAGGTAGCTGGGCAATTGTGCAAAAAAACAGAACCGTAATATAATACCAAACGTTTTGGGTTTTTGGAGTTCTACGAAACGAAACCCAAATCACGAGCACTCGTTGGCAGATTTTACCTGTCCACGGGAACGTTCGGGCCGTGTCGTAAAACATGCTGCAGGTAGGGTGGTGTTGTCAGGCCGTTCGTCCTACTACTGCTGCTGATGAAGGGACGGGGAAGCAGGAGAGAAGCTCTGCTGTAGATGTGGTACATCAGTGGTAGTGTGTGACACCTGTCATAACGGTTTTTGTTTTTTTAGTTCTCACCGAGACTAACCAAACCCATCATACGTGTACTCCCAGGCAGAAAGTGCCTGTCCACAGCAACGTTCGGGCCGTGTCCAAAGACATGCTGCAGGTGATATTGCCAGGCCCACCCCCCAATTATGAGGGGACGGAAAAGCTGGAGAAGCTCTGCTGGAGATGTCGTACAGCAGCGGTAGTAGTGGTGGCGCCTTGCTCCTGTTTGGACATGCCAGGTTGTAGATTTTTGCGTCTCGAAATTTATAGGCCGACTTTCGAGGTGGGAAGCAGGATAAATATATAGTACGTGTATGTACGCGTATATAGGGTGCAACGGTTAGACCGACCAGCCGGGCGTACAGCGACGCTGACCCTGGCCTAGTGTGTCCTGCTGCTACTGATGTTGCTGTTTTTCTGCTGGAGAAGCTCTGCTGGAGATGTCGTACAGCAGTAGTAGTTGTGGCACCTGCTACGAGAAGATCTGTTGGACATCTCAGGTTGTAATGTTTTCGTCTTGAAAATTTGATTCCGAATTTCCACGTGGGAAGCAGGAAACATGCGGCAAAAATCGAGTACGTGTACAAGTACAAAGGGTGCAAGGGTAAGGCAGACAAGCCGAGCGTGTAGCAACGCTTACCCTGGCCTCCTGCGCCCTACTGCTGCTGCTGTTGTTACTGCTGTTGTTGCCACCGCCACGTCTGCGTTTATTGCTGCTGGTGACGACTTTCGGATAAACCCAAACATCACCGATACGTATGACCTCGTACGTACGTAGATGCTGGTTCTTGTTGGTTCAGCATACGGCAACATGATATTGTAATCAGTACAAGGTGCCCCTTCGGGATATGGGTGGCATGACATCCAGGAGGTGTCGCAAGTTGAAAAGGGAGAGGCAGCAGAAACCCTTCCACCTCTGGTTTGAGAAAAAATGATCTCATAGTAAAATTAGTCATGGGTTCTTACAGTAGTACTCTGTAATATTGCTACAGGGGAAGGGTAGTAGTCTAGTCTTCGATGCCCTCGCATGTACTGGCGTATGGGAGGTACGGACTGCTGTATTGTTCAAAGGAAAGCGCAGTACTCTCAAGGAAACTGACGGGATTTGTATGATCCAGGTATTTATTGCTTGGGTGGGATCTGTATCATCGATATATCATCGATATATGTGTAATACCCGATGATCTGAACACTTCTACCGGGTGCAGTTTGCACGCTCTGCACGACCTACACATGTTAATCGAGCATTCATGTACCGTGATGAACTGATGCATAACTTTGCGTGTATCTTTGCGTGTAGGGGTCTGCATGATCTGAAGGATCTGCACCATCTGCAGGATTTGTATGATGTAGATGTACAAATTGTCGGTGATATCTGCTTCGTCTTTACGATGGCAGTTGCGTGCCGAGTGGGATGATCTGAATGCATGTGTGCATGGTGTGGAGGATCTATCTGCATGATCTGGAGGATCTACTATCTACACACTCCAACTAGTTTGCCTGGGACGACATGTATGGTCCGTATCATTTGTACTTGTGTGCCAGGTGGGATCTGGTTGATCTCAATGACACGCACATGTTTAGCCTGAAGGGGATCTGTGTTGTTATAATTCTCATAAATGTGTACCCGAGTAGAATCTGTGTGATCGGTACAATCAGTACATTTCTACCGGGATGGGCTCTAACGGTTCTTTCCATTCGATTTGTTTTTTTGTTTGTTCTAACATAATTTAAACCTGATTCGCCGAAGAGTAAATGACCAGGCAGGATTCGAAGGAGTAAATTAGGACAAAAACAATTTGAGTGGAAAGTCTTTAGGGACTTTTTCGTGTGACTTTTTTTATATCAATTTCGAGTTTGGGAGTTAATCAGCCTTGATGTAGCATGTTCATGGTGGGTCAACACCCCCGCTGGATTCTGGGGTGATTCTTGGCCGCTTCGGTGACCACGGTCGAGGCGATAAACCCCGAGCCTCAACGACAGCCGACCGGAGCAATTATTGTAGGTGCGCCCACGGCCACAGACCACAACGCACTGTACCCCGGCGGTGGCGCCTCAAAAGAAATCATGGCGGCCGCAAGCCCTGTTCTTCGGCCTGCTCGATCGGCCAACCATGACGAAAACCGAGCGAACGAGCAAAAAAACAGAGCATATGCTCGAGACCTCGATATGTGCACCACCTTTGATGTTCCGCACGTGGCGCTTGAGGGCTCCTTCCGCCCACCCAAGACACCCTGAGAGTGATAGCTTCGTATCCTGCGCCACTCAGATAAAAAAAAAGCTGGCGGCGGCGGCGCACGCGACAACGCAAACCTTCGCTCTCGTCTACGCTTGTCGCTGTTTGTGGGCTGGGCGGCGTTGTGTGACGGGCTGCGTTATTCCAGGTGGTTTCGACTTCCTTTTTCTTTGACAATGAATGCGCCGTTTCCCGATAGGATTTGTATGAACACGTTTTTTTTTTCGAAATTAAATTATAATTCATTGGAATTGAAATTTTATTTCCAAAAAACGAAGTTTAGTGTTCCTCGTTAAGATGGGCTCTCAAAACTAAGGCTGTTTCCCATGCGGTTCAATTTCGAGCCTCAGATTTGCATTTTGCGACCTCAAAAATGAATGACCTTGCTAATGCAGTCCAAATATGCAAAATCCGGAATTATTTCGATTTGAGAATCTGATGACCCAAGTCGTCGGATTTTTGTTGGCCCAAAATCCGACGACCTGGGTCATCAGATTCCCAAATCGAAAAATGGCATGCTCCCTAAATCCAAGTTGTTATCCACAACAGCAAACAGCAGCAGAACGATCGATGAGTTGGATGGTGGTACAGCTGTACAGCGACGTTGCTTTGCGCCCGACGCGGGGACGGCGCGTCCCTCCGTGACCAGACTAGAGTCGGCTGGCGCGGGCTCGGACGTAGAGACCAAGAAAACCGCACTCGGCACGCTCCTCTCTGTGGATACGTACCTGTAGACTACACTGCAGCTGTACAGCAGCAGCAGCAGTCAGTCACAAAATGAAAAACAAAATACCAAGACAGGTTGACTCTAGCGCACTCGCCACGTCTTTTCGCCTCCTGACAAGAGGCAGCGTGGGCTCGGATGCTTGGGTCCTACGCGCAGGGCAGCGCACCCAGCGCGTCTCTTCGCGGCGCCAAACCACAAAAACAGCAGTTGTTTCCGGGGTTTGCGCGAACCTCTACACGCACAATAAACCAGTTTTTTTTCCGCACAGGAAGACCCTTTCGATTTGCCAAGTTCGTATCTGAGAATGCCATCGGGTCAAAATCTGAAGCTCAAAAAACGAAGCGCATAGGAAACAACCTTAAAGACAAAAAAACTGCATCTGAAATGTTTTGTCCGACAGGAAGAAGAGCTTCTTTCTCGTAGCAGGTGCCACCACTACTTGCTTGTACTGATGTACGACATCTTCAGCAGCAGCAGTATTTCTCCAGCAACGAAACAGCAGCAGCAGTAGCAGTAGCAGTAGGACGCACGAGGCCAGGGTCAGCGTCGATGTACGCTCGGCTTGTCAATCTAACCCTTGAACCCTTTGTACACGTACTAGATGTTGTCCTCTATTGGTTCCGAACTCGAAATTCGGCATAATTTGAAGACGAAAATCTGCACCAGGCATGCTCTAGAAATGTCCAAGAGAGAGAGTACTTCTCGCAGCAAGTACAAGGTGCCACCGCTACTACTCATGTACGACATCTACAGCAGAGCTTCTCCAGCAGGAAGACAGCAGCAGCAATAGCAATAGGACACACGAGGCCAGGATCAGCATCGCTGTACGCTCCCCTTGTGTGTGAACCCTTCGTACACGTGTCTCATGGATACGCACTCATAATATGAAGACGAAAAATCTACAACCTGACGTGTGTCTAACAGAGCTTCTAGCAGTGCCCCTATAGTACTACTTCCGTACAACAACTACAGCAGATCTTCTCCTGCTCCTCCGTCCCTTCATTAGTAGGAGCGTGGGCCTGACTACCACCTGCAGCATGTCTCGGGGGCATGGCCCGAACGCTCGTTGCTGTGGACAGGCACAGTCTGCCTACGAGTACTCGTAGGGCTGGGTGTAGTTAGGTAGAACTCAAAAAACAAAAACCATTATAATATTTTAGGGTTGTTGATTCTGTGTTTTTTCAACATGGCCCAGGACAAACATGAGCCTATTACAAACGTTGCTGCACATAGCTCGATCAACTACGAACGACTTACCACCGCACCAGCACGAGAAGGTTTCGTTTGTGTGTGTGCGTTGAGCGCGGTGGTCAGACGTGGCGCAAAAAAATATTGAAGCACACACACCTACACACACATACAGCTCAATATAATATTTTACGGTTTCTGGTTCTGCGCTTTTTCGACATGGCCCAGCACCCTGGCACAAACATGTGCCTAAACACGTTGCCGTACTTAGCTCGATGAACCGTGAACGACTTACTACCGCACCAGCACGAGAAGCTTTCACTTTTGTGTGTGCGTGCACAGAGCCCGCCTGTACTGGAAATGATGCCGTGTGCGTTGAGCGCGGTGGTAAGACGTGGCCCAAAACAATGATGAATCACACATGCCTACACACACATACAGAGAAACTTAAAGCAAGATACCCTACCGTCGTATCCGAGCCGTTATGAAGAGGCTATTCCTTGGAAAACCAAGAAGGATTGCGCTCGCGCTGGGTGCTTCGCGCGCCTCATTACAATATTTTTCGGTTGTTGGTTCTGTGCTTTTTCGATATGGCCCAGCACCCTGGCACAAACATGTGCCTACACACGTTGCCGTACTTAACTCGATCAACCGTGAACGACTTACCACCGCACCAGCGCGAGAAGGTTTCGTTTTTGTGTGTGCGTGCACAGAGCCCGCCTGTACTGGAATTGGTGCCGTGTGCGTTGAGCGCGGTGGTAAGACGTGGCCCGAAACAATGATGAATCACACATGCCTACACAAACATACAGAGAAACTCAAAGCAAGGCACCCTTCTCTCGTGTCCGAGCCTTTATGAAGAGGTTTTTTCTTGGAAAACCGAGAAGAAATGCGCCCGCGCTGGGCGCTTCGCGCGCCTCGTTATAATATTTTACGGTTGTTGGTTCTGTGTTTTTTCGACATGGCCCAGCACTCTGGCACCAACATGTGCCTACGCACGTTGCAGCACCTAGATCGATCCACCGTGAACGACTACCCACCACACCAGCACACACTTCGCTCGTTTTCTCCTCTTTTGAAATCATCACGTATCATATGCAGTAAGAGGATCGATAAGCCCACCCTATGGATGAGTTTGGCATTGCGTTGGTCTGGTGCTGGCCGCACCGACCAAGAACGGCATAAGGAGGTGTATGTGTTGAACCCTTGCGCCCAATTACAGGAACACGTTTGTTGGCGGCATTTCACATATTTACATCTTTGTATGTGGGTAACTAGGTTCGGAGTTGTTGGGTTGATGTGTAGCACGACCCGTGCTACTTGTTACGTGCTTAAATACAAGATATTTTGAACAGAGCAATACATTATACGAGTACATCAGCAAAAGTAGTATAGTCTGAGAGCAATGGTGCCGAGGCGACGTTTCACTTCACCGAGGAGGATGAGCTGGACGACCCGCGCTGCGGTGACGCCATGAGACCGGATGGAGAGGCAGCAGCGGCGAAGGCAACATCAGTAGTGTTCGGGGCATTGGGATAATTTTAATGAAATATGGTTTCCTGTGAATCTGCATGAAAAATGTCATTGTGTTTTGGAATAGTGGTCCGGTCGATTAGGATTGCTCCAAGAGTTTTTTCTATTTTCGGGTAGTTTCAACGCCGAATATAATTTCGGCGAAAGAGATGGCTTGCCCTCGCGATCGGTGTATCTATGGCGGGAGTAGGGGACAAGGGGAGACTCTTGTCCATTCCTTGCGATCTCTAGCAATATATTTTCTTAGCTCTAGTATATATTTTTATTATCTCCATGATTTACATTAGTTTCGTATATCATAGAGGGATAGGTTTTTGATGAGGCTGCAGAGTGACTATGAGGCGCCGGGGGGCGTGTGTTCTAAAATAGAGGGAGAGGTTACTGGTAAGGCTGGAAAGAGACTATGAAGCGCCTGGGGGAGTGTGCAGTCAATATTTATTGTTTTTCAGACTTGAAAGGTTTGTGTAGTACATCGGAAAATGATAGTTTTTATTTCTAAGTTCTCGAAACATTGTGCTTTTGTTTTGCAGAGTCAGCGCTGACTGGGTGGTCTAGCAGGTTGTGTTGTACAATTCTTTAGGGTGGGTCGGAGGTTCGAATATCGCCGAGTGCGTAGTTTGTTATTTTCGAGCAAGCGCGCTGGAGACAGTACGAATCATTATGATAGTGTGCCTGTAGACACCAGTAGCGTTTGGCGAGGGGAGGGCCCCGGAGATCTCTTCCACGAATATCTTTGGACCGGTTCCAAGGAAAATGCCGTTTTACCTGGCTGATTCCGAGGAGAACGCCCTTCACTTGGCTTTAGATTTCGAGGGGTTTATGTGTTTGCAACAGAGAGGCTTTGGATTTGGGCATTTGAACACTGATTTGAGGGTTTGAGTGTTAATTCAAGAATTTGATTGTTGAGTCACAGATTGGATTTTTGAGTTTTGATATGAGTTGATCATAACATTGAGATATGTCAGCCATGCGATATCGTACATTTTCATGTACAGAGCTGGGGGAAATAATGCTATGATAATGCACAGGAGCAGGGGGGGTTTCGTATGGTCGTGTACAATGAGTAGGGGGGATGCCGATTGTACTCACGAACACGAACTATAATATACATCGTAGATTAAGTCATTTCATGCTGGAAAGAGATTCTGGTAGTATAAATAGGGTATCTGCATATCTGGGTAACGCGTGCCCACCAATGCCACTCGTTGTGTGTAGCTCTATATGAGGCGAGTCGACTCGACAGCTCGCATGTAATATAACTGGAGTTCCGTGTTATAGTCTGGAGTTGACCAAGCGTTCCCGTGCCAGCAGCGTCTATAACGTTGGAGATCAATCAACAGTGCCCCTGATCGAAGTCGGTTTAGAGGTTAGTATTGCATGTTCCAACTTTGGCTTGTCTTCGTGTAGGTGAACAAAAGAGGGGTTACTCGTTTTCCCGTTCTGCTGTTGTCTCCGTTTGCACCCTTTTCCCCCATCCTTCCGAGAACTGCGCTTCTTACCGAATGGACACACCCCGATATTGCGACGACGCGTGAAGCAAGTCAAGAGCCAAGGGACTCGACAAGGTAGATTATGTCCGTATGGGGGCCAGCGGACTGTTGAATGCAACATCCGAGTTGACGGCAAGTACTACGTAGCCAGCGTGGAAGGTCAGCCGTGGGGCTCTGATCTTTACATCTACCTCGCCGCCGTGGTAAATACCCACTACAAGACCAGGGAATTAAAGGTGAAAGTACGTAGGGTGCCCATTGCACAGAAACGCTGTCAAAGCTTCCTTACGTCATTTATATTACAAGCCGGGTGTTCGGCTATGTTTTACTCCTGTTGCCGTTGTTTGGATAATGTTTCTGAACGTTCAGCTGGTCTCCGCAGTGGATAGCTAACTCCGGTATTTTGAGTAAACGCGTCATGCAGATTTGCTTGTAGATATTGTGATTGCGTTGCACCCCCGACAATGTGCGGCATGAGCTTCAACGCTGAACACTGAGAAACAAAACATTCCCCGAAAAAGAAACAACCAGGTAATTCAAAACAAAATAGAAACCTATGCATGTAGAGTAGCCTCCGTCTGTGCTAAAAGGAAACCTATGCACCTCGACTAACCCCCTTTTGTGCTATTTCTGCTTAACCTCAATGTAATTCATTTGCTGTCCTTGCTCCTTCCTTCTCGTTAAAGTTTTATTTGCGATCGTTGAACAGGACAAGGACTTCATGCTCCTGGAGTTCATGCCGCATGCTTCTGCATTTTTTTTCTTATCATGGACGGAACGCTCCGCATTGCTGCCACGGCTAGGGATAAGCGGCGGCGTGCACGGGACTGAGATTGGGACGGGGGTGAGAGCGGGGGCAGGATCGAGTACGGGGGTGGGAACATGGGTGGCGTTGAGAGTGGCGTTTCCAGTCAGTCGAGACCCTTGCAAAGGGTGGTGTGGGAACAAGCGCGTCAGGGACAGGGACGGGTGCCGAGGTGGGAGCTGAGGTTTTGCAATCCAGCCTACCCAAGCGCAAATAATGGAGTGTCTTGGAGGTAAAAAGAGGGGAAGCTCTGGATAGTGTGGAGGGTTTAAATCCATCTGAACTTTGCAGGCGATGTCGGTTGGGTATTGACTGCTTGAATGCTGTGCATTTACGAAATTGAACGCATTCAAGTACTACTACGTATATGCACAATGACCTTGTTGTGTTGCGCTATAAACACTTCTTTGTGGGTAGGTGTTGTAACGGATGGACGCGGCATGATCTTCCTGTTTTGATTCGTCTTTTCGAGCATTTCTGGCGGGTATTGTCACTGGTTGGATGATATCTGGTATGTGCTTTCGTCGATTTGGCGTGCTTTTATGTATTCATTGTGAGCGGTGTTTGCAGTTCACTCTTATGCCGTGCTGCTTCCTTGTGATCATTGATGTACGGTATTGTTTACGTACCTCTTACGGTGCTACGGCTATATGTACTACTATTGTGCAGAATGTGTTCATGTTCTTGTACGCGAGTTATCTGTTGCAGGGAGTACAATGCCGTGTGAGAATAGGGGCACTGTTTGTTCCACTGAAGTAGGATCTGCGTTTTATCGGACGGCGAACGAACCACCTACTAATTTGCTGTGGCGACGACAATTTCAGCGATTGACTTGAACGCCTGTTCATAGCGGGGTGTGTGAGGCATTCACTATTTAGTTGTAGACTACTGTTGTGTGTCTGTCAGTGAGCTCGTTCGTCCGTGGGCCGGAAGATAGACTGCGTCTACGCCATATTTTTATAAGTGCGAGACCTGCAGAGAGACCGGTTCAAACGAACGCCGGTTGGACACGAGCAGGCATGCATACTGCAACCCGTGGGCATGGTTTCCTTTCGAATTGTCGCGGGTTGGCCACCGTGTTCGTTTTGTATCACACTCCAATTGACTATGTCATGTGGCTACAATTCATAGCGCAGGAACGTTTCTGCCACGGGCGAGGGGGGGTATTACTGTCATTGATTGGACTCCTCCTGTGTATTATAGTGGTCTGATAATACTACCGCTTTCTGCTCATCATACTCTACGCATACTGCTGTGCATATGAAAGGTGTTTCTGGGTACTACTCACGGAGGAAAGTACTGTTAGGGGTGCGCCTGAGGTCCTTTTTATAGCCGGTACCAGCAATATCAGTGTCCATTGACCGTTGTGCGCAGAGATGAATTTCGTTTTTTTTTACCACTCACAACGAAGAAAATTGACAGCAGCCGTCATCATTTTTTTTCATTGGAGACCAAAGCCCAAAAGCATGGAGCCTTTCTGGAGATCAAGAATTATTAGAAAATAGCAGTCATGTGTAAGCCAGGGTCAGCAGCAGCAGCAACAGGCAGCGCCAGCGGCGGGAGAAAGAGGGGATGGAAGGTGGCGATGCAGCGCGATCCGTTGCCGTTCTCGCGGAAGAAATCATATTCGCGTTCCGCATTGGGTGCTTCTTGCATGTCCTCCACCTGGCCGTCAACGTGGGGATGGAGAACGTATTGTTTATGGGTCCCTTGGGTTCGGGTTCATGGCATGAAAGGTCGAAGCAACACCTCGTCGAGCTGCACGCCGGCGCCCGCGTACAGAACTTTCATGATAATGGGGCCGACGTGCTTGAGCGGGTCCCGATCTCAATGATGTCCTGACATAGACGCGCCGACGTCATACCGTACGCGCGTCTCTTGCCTTTTCCCCCGCCCCCCTGCTCGTCGTCCTCCCCCGCAGTCTGGCCATACGGGCGCAGATTGTCCAAAATCCTATTCTCGAAATCTGTCCCATGTCTTGCTGCTGGGGCGGCCTTGTCTGGACAGGGACAGGCGTGCGCCTGCTGCCGGTCCCACCGGCCTTAGCTGCTGCAGCTGCTTCCGAGGCCTCGATCGTTTTGCGTTGGCGTCTATTCTGTTGTCAAAACCAGGAGGGTCGAGGCATGACAAACACGGCATTGGCAACAACAAAGTGGCAGCTATTAATAATACGTACTCCGTATTGGTTGTATATCAACTTTGTTTTTGTGATGCCTCAAATAACAAGTAATACACATATACGTTAATCACAATGACCAAAATCAGTAAAAAAACAAGTGATATAAACAATATACTCTTACGTTAATCACAACAACAAAAATAAGTGGAAAAACAAGTGACGAAAAAAAATACCGGTATACTATTACGTTAATCACAACCAAAAAAGAACAAGTGATTATAAATAATACCTGGTATACTATTAATTAAATAGTGTTTCCTGCAGCAGATGCATCATGTTGAAAGAAAATATAGCACAACGCCAAATTCGGTCGAGGCTACCCCAAGCCGAGCATGCCATGAACAACAAAACGACTGCTTGCGCTGCTGCTCACCTCTTCCTCGAATTGGCGTTGTTCACTAGCTGCTGCCTCCGAGTTTTAGCGTTCTCCACCTCCCTTTCCATCTGCTTGAGCTTGAGCTTCTCGAAGCCGCGCCGCTCTCGAAGGCGCATCCCGGGCTGACTCCTGCTGCGCCAAAAACTGAACTCCAAAACTGTAAAAAATCACCGACACGAGCTGGTTCCTCCCTTCGATGACACCACCGGTGACCAACGACAGGCGATCCATCTCCGAAAGCCTCGTCACCCTCGCCACCTCTGCCCGCCTCCGCCCCTCCTCGGCTGCCTGCACGCGTTCCTGCCTCCGCGTGCAGCCGCTGTTGACGCTCCGTAGACAATTTTTCTGCTGTGTCAAGTCGCAGCCGCTCCTCGATTTCCATTGTCTTTTTTTCGGTCCTCGGCTAGACTTTCGGCCGATTGGCGAGCTGCGCTCTCAGCAGCATGTTTGGCGACAGCCTCGTCGCGTGCGCGGGCAGCACCGTCATGGCGTCGCTCGAACGCACGATAGTCGCGGCGCTCCGCTATGTTCTTTGCGCGCTTCTCTCTTCCCGCTTCTCCGTTTTCCCCGTGAGGGCAAAAACCTCCTAGTTTATTTTTCAAGGCCTGCTGATATTTCTTCTTGATATTTTTATTGTGTCGTATCGTGTTTCTCATTGTATGATGAATATAAAAAACAACCACTTTGACCCGAAATATAGGGACCATTGAAATATAATTATTTTATACAAACGATCCTTATATTTTGGATCAGAAAAGTACTCTTTTTTGACGGGGTGATACTTCTTACTCAGACATACGATTAGGGTGATTTTTGTTCGTCCGTGTGCGGCATACTACGAACTTTTGTTTTTTTCTTCTTTTTTTTCATCATCACTTTTACTTTCCAGCTCACTCGTAGGAGGTTTTACCCTCGACGATCTTCTGGACAAGCCGTGGTCACAGGTGTCGTCCTTTCTCCCCCCCGGTACGTGCCTTTATTTTTTATCGCGCATAGGGTTCAGCATTCCCACTGCTCGTCGATTTTCATCGAATGTACAGCTAACTCACGCTCTCGCGCTTTCCGCTAATCAATTTATGCAAGAAAAAGTCCCTATGAGCATGCACTCGGTGAGACTCGAACTCACGAAATTGATCTTGATAGGCTCGCGGACCACCTGCCACCGGGGACGCCGGCCGAACATTTTTTATTTTTATTTTTTATTTTTAATCATCACTTTTACTTCCCAGCCCACTCGTAGGAGGTTTTACCCTCGACGACCTTCTGGACAAGCCGCGGTCACAGGTGTCGTCCCTTCTCCCCCCCGGTACGTGCCTTTATTTTTGTCGCGCATAGGGTTCAGCATTCCCACTGCTCGTCGATTTGCATCGAATGTAGCCAACTCACGCTTTCGCGCTTTCCGCTTATCAATTTTTTATGCAAGAAAAAGTCCCTATGAGCAGGCACTCGGTGAGACTTGAACCCACGAAATTGATCTTGACAGGCACGCGGACCACCTATCAAGCCACCGGGGACGCCGATCCAGCTCTAGGTTTCTGTAGCGTCGATTTTTTATATCAGTCGACGCGCTCTGCTGCCAGGTAAATAATGCCGAAATATACTTAAAATGACACCTATCAGCTGTTTTTGAGACAGCATCAAACGGAAAAACATTCCGGTTGCTAAATATGTCTAGAATATATGCTTTTATACGTCTGGGCACACTATGGACAGCCAATTCGTGACGTATCAGGAGATAAACGCGATGCAAGGATGACCTTCCGGTATACTATATTCAAGTTATTATGGAGCGCCATGACAGTTCAGAATTGTTCTTTTTGTCCAGTCTGTTGGTGGTGACTTTTGGGGAAATATTCGTCGAAATTCACATGCCACTTTTTTTGGTCGGTACGGACCTCAGGCGCACAGCTAACTGTATGTTAGGCATGCTACCACTACTCCTGTTACTGCTACCATAGGCGTACCTACCGTCGTAGTTTACACTGTGACTACTGTACCTATAAGCGTTACCACAGTATCAGTGTACCACCACTACTACCACTATCGTTTCTAGTACTGCTGTACATACGACTACTCAACAAAAGAGGGCGATGATGGACCCTGTTTGACACTATTTCCCCCCTTATAACAAGCGGACAAACCCTACAGCTGAAGAGTGGAGTGTTACAGCAGTACTGCTACTGCTGGACCAGCTACGGTGAAACCAGCCCTGAAGTCCATAGAGCAAAACCCATTCTACGATGTTTCGACAGTTGGTCGTGTTTTGCTTTGTGCAGATGCGGATTAACTGCACAGCAACACAACACAATACACGTAGACATAAGTCTGAACGCAGGTTTGCTCGAAACTGGACCACTTTATCCCAGCGGAGCGCTCGAGGTCACAGGCCTGGTAAGCACCCACGAACTGTGGCAGTTGAGAGCATTTTTGAGCTCTGTATCGTACAACGATATCCAGTGTGGTGGGCATCTCGTAATTTAACTAGTAATAATATATTTTAAAAAATCGCTGCAAAAAATGTAAGTATCATATTGAACGAAATGGGCAAAATGGCAAAATGGACATGTGGCCATCGGTACCCACCGATTGCCCCTTGTCTATTATATACTAGAAAAAGTCGAATTTTTCAATTTCAGTCACACAATCCCCCCCCCCCCCCCCGGCAGCTCCGCCGTGCTAGCGGTGCTACCCCTCACGAGCAGACAAGGCTGGCCAGAGTCGTCCCTAAGGCCTTCCACGGACTATGGCCGACCGTAGGAAGCGCAAGGTACCCACGGCGCTCTCTTCTGCGCGTCAACGGAGGGGCACCGAAGAAGACCACGGAGGCCACCTCATGAGAGTAATCACCGCCATACTCACATAGTGCAACTTTGACGCGTTGGGCGTTGTAGCGTGACGAGTTAGTGACGGATTTTACTCCCCAACGCACCGATACCAGCGTACGAGTCAGGCCGGTGCCAGTGGGACCACCGCACGGACCGTGTCCTAGAGCGCTGCTCCTGTAGTGACGATTCTGTGCCGGGTGGATGAGATTTTGCCAGCCAACTGACGCACGTACTCGACACCAAAACCCCTGCTGATCTTGGTGAAATTCCGAAATTTCAGGAGAAAACGAAATGCAATTCGTGTCGGTAAGATCGCGACCCTTGTCAGATTCAGAAACCGCTCGCTAAAAACGGTTGAACAAACCGTGCCGGTGCCCAGCACGGCGTAGAACCGACCAATATTTTATGGTGCACGCACAAACTGCACACCAGGTACGTGACAATTTCATATCCATCAAGTAAAAGTAGCCTGCTGCTACCTGGTGTTCAAATTTAATCAACAGGAATATATGATTTTACAGGCACTGCTGCACAGCAACACGATCAATATTATCACTACGGGAGACCACAGTGAAGTGTACTAAATATTGTTAAAAATAGCAAAAATACGAAAATATAAAGGTTTTTTGTGTACCATAGGTAATAATAGTAGTAACCTGATGTGATCCAGATGTTTTGCTTTATTTCGTCCATGCACGAAGTACGTGTTAATTATTACTCAAATACAGTATAGGCACACCAATAAGAAATAACCTGATACGAGCACGAGGCTCACTTTTTGCGGGACGCCCAGAAATTGCATATAGAAAATGTGCTCCTCGGAAAATACGTCGCGGAATCTACAACAACAGTGTAATACTGAATACCAGGTATCTGGTGTATTGTTGGTTTTTGTCGTTGCGTTTTGTTTCTTGTTGTCGCGCTATACTTTTATACCCTCCTGGTATCTGACAAGAGAGATATAGGCCAGTGCCTCGTGCTGAGCGATTATTTTTGGCAACCGCGCTGTAACGGCATCTGTGCTAGTCCCACCTGTACTTACTTGCATTACGATCTAATAAAAAAGACTGGGCGTCCGTGCCTCGGGGGAGTGGCAGTGTTGTATTTCATGTTGAGGGAGACGACCACGAGTTTCCACGAGGTATGCGCCAATACTATTAATGCCTATCTCGCGTCTGTGCATGGTGGCGACAGAATAAGGGTCCTGACCGGAGCCTCCACAGGGTATGTGCCTGTGAGATATACAGTAGATATATAATGTGCCGGAGTTGTTGCCTTCACTCATCATGGGAGACAGGAACGAACGTGCTTCAACGAGATCTGTGCCTGTTCCACCTATACGGTCTGCTTGAATGCCCTCTTTTGTTTATGTTTTATGGGTGCGTAGCTGGCCCTACCCCGTTTACTTGTGGATGGATGCAATTCGATCCGTTTTCGTATTTATCATATTTTTCATTTGAGGTGTGAGATATGCTCGTGATAGCATCTTACTCTCCTACTGCTTGTTGCACTGTCTTTCCGATCGTGATATTTTTTTCTGTTTTTATATATTACGTCACCGCGACATTTTGCTGCTGGTTGCAATGATTTTCCTTCTTCATTTATCAGCGCTGATACTCATCGGTTTATGTTTCGTCACCGCAACATGCTTCCCCAATGACGGGCGAGCATTATTAGCTTTCCTCGTTAATCTTGTGGGTGCATGTTTGGCATCGCCCATGACGTATGCGGGTATGTCTGAGCTTGGGAGGACCGTTCTTGCTGTCTGCATACGGCAGAGAAATAGCAACAAATCGAAGGAATGCTGAGGTGTTCGGCTGATACGCCCCGCCTTCTGCGTACTGTGCGGGCAGCAAAATATGCACACATTCGAATACTGCGTATATTAACGTGCTTACCAGCTGATAATTTGCCGACGCCCCGTGATCCACTGTAGGTGTCCTTCGCCTTTCCAGTCATGATATCGTTTCAACAAAACCTGTTTTTGACGTTCGATTGCCTTGTACCTGTCACTGCGAGCAAAGGCCGTTGCGCCCTTTCTTTCGTAGACCCAGAGATGTAGTACGTCGGAAGGATAGCGCAGAAGGGGGTCGACTAAACGTGCTTGGGCACAGATGGAGCTTGTGGTATGTCGAACACTGGAAAGCATGGGCTTGAACTGAGCTGAGAACACGTGATGATCTTATGAATCCCTAGCACGAAACGCTTACTCTGAACGCACGCAACACCTGCCCTGAACGGATGGAATCTTATCTGTACGATCGTGAGTCAGCAGCCTGACCCAACCCTTTGGTTTGCCTCAACCAGGATTTTTTCGGACGTAGGGGGACGAAGAATTACTTCAAGATGAAACGTAAAAACAAAGGAATCGATAAAAAGATACCAAGGAAACTTTTTTTGCCTTACTTTTTCTAGGGTGGGTAAACGTCACCACAAAGCACCACCTCGCGAATTTTGGTGTCATACGATCATGCATCGCCTCTCACCACCACCGCATAAACGAAAAATCGAATTCGTACCCGCGCCGACAAATACGGAAATGGTTGAAAACCCGTATGCGACAGATGCGACAGTAAACGGCGACGCTGGGCCCTAGGACCCCATAAAACTGTGACGTGGTGCCTTGAGGTGGTATCTACCCATCCCAGCAACGAAAGAAAAAAAGTAGGCTTCCTTGCTACCTTTTGAGAAATTTCCTTTGTTTCGCATTTCATCCAGAAGTCCGAAAATATCCTGTTCTATCATCTCCGGGAACCCGTAGAGGTCGGACAGCAGTACAGTAGTAGAATGGAATGCATGCTTTGGTATCATGTCGGACGCAGTAACAACATACTAGGACAATGCACAGATGGTAAAAAATCGTGATGCGCATAGGGTCGCTTCCCGTATCATTGCTCCCCTGCCGGAATCGAACCCAGCTGTCATGAGTGAAAATCATATATGCTCACCATTGATTGGACTACAAGGGAGTGTCGCTTGTGGCGCTTGCATGAACGCTTCTTCCCTCGATCGCATGCTTGATTACCCGCGTCAACTGCTCACATGCCCCGTTGGATTATTGAATAAATGTGTGCATCTCTGATATGGACGTTTACCAAAAACATGGCACCTTTCGGAGAGATTTTTACCACTTGTACAAATTTATTTTCAAGTCAAACCCGTGAAGCATACCACCGCCTGAACTACAAGGCAGTGTCGCTTGCTGGGCTTTCATGACAGCTTCCTTCGGGCATATGCTTTTTTTCCACCTTCAATAGGGCTATATTATCATATTTTATATATCATATTGTTAAAATACACGCACGTATCTCCTCTTTTTCATTCCCTTTTTTACCACAGATGATGCACACAATATGGCTAGGTAAGGATATACATTTGGAGGGGCCGTGAGCGTGGCTGAGACTCATATATTTATGTACGTACGTATCCCAAACTTAGAGCGGAAGGCAGTAATCGCAGCCCTGCTGCTCCTTGACACCACCGGTCGGGGTGCTGGGCCGGGTCGGCACGGGAACTTGACGTTAATGTCTGCTTGCAGACGGACTCATGATATATTTTGTGTCGATCCGCATGCAAGCACACTCGTCGCTCGTGGGCTCCTCGATCGCGCGCTGTGTTTAGCACGCTGTTTTTTGTATGGAAGCTCCATCGCATATCACATGAATGTTCGTTCACCAACGAATTCATGCATGCCTTTCGACGACCGAACATATTATTCTCGAATTCAAACAAAGGCGGAACGTAATGAAAAAAAACTCGGAGACCCCACTCCTCCCGAACCCACGTTTCGTCATTTTGAACCAACCGGAGCAACGTGATTCTCCCTGAACATTTCAATCCGTTCGCGAGAATTCCTTTCGAGAGCATCAACACAGGCTGCACGAGTTTAAACGACGGCCAAAGCACCAACCACCAAAAATTGTCGCGATGTTTCTCCCTGACTTCAACTCTCTGGATGCTGGATCGGGTCGCCAATGGAACTTGACGCTACGGTTTTTCCGTACGAAGACGAACTCAGAATATGATCGGTTTTGAAATGCATGCACGCACACTCGCCGCGTGTATACGTCTATCGCACGCCGTGTTTGTATTCATACCTAATCGCATATCACATTAAGACTGCTCGTTCACCGACGAATGCATGCATGTCTTTTAACAACCGAATCTATTCTCCAATTGATATACTAGCGGAGTGTATGGAAAGCAACCTCGGTGGCCCCTGCTTGAATGCCAAAGATTACCAGTGCAGTAGTAGTACCTACGACACCAAATCGAAACTACCGTAGGATTGGCTTGATATACACAGTATTTTCATATGGAAGACCCTCGACGTTTCCGGGCTGCAAGTTTAGCAAGTTGAAACAGAGAAACCTGTCGAATCGAGGCAGAACTACATTTTCGTGGTATACGAGAACGCTGTAACGCCCATAGAGAAAACGGCGGAGCAATACAAGTACGGCATGCACGAGATAGGCAAGCAAAACAGGACGCGCCCCGAAGAGCAGAGGGAAGACGAGCCTTTTTTACCAACAAACCAATCTCCAGCAAGTACTGTGCTGGAGCAAGAAATCTACTCAAACCGTCGACCTACGCGAGAAACGTACCTCGTTGATTTGCACGAGTATGTACCCACTGCTTTTATCACTCACAGCATCAGTGTTTTCTTACTTCCAAAGAATATTGTGGTGTTTTCTCATATTGTTGTTGTTGTTGTTGTTGTTGTTGTTGTTGTTGTAGTTTTCTTTAAATTTAACCGTTGTTTCACCCCGTCGAGATCCAGCACAACCAGTGTCAGTGCCGATTCTTTAATCCTAGAGAGATACAAATTCTGTAGTCGCAAAGATACGCCGAAAAAAAAAAAGTCATCATACTGCGTACAACAGGCGCGACATTCACATTCCATGACCTAGAGAAACGAAACGAAATAACCAGAAACCAAAACAAAACAAAAAAAAGAAGGCAATTTCCAAGAGAAAAAGAAACAAGAAATCAATATATATATACATACTGGTATAGATACAAGAAACAAACCATCGTGCCCCCCTCGAAGGGGATCTGGCAGAAACTTGAAAAGAACGAACTGGAAAAAAAGGAAATTGAAGACAACACAACGAAGACAAAGAAGAACCAAGGGAAACTAACAGGCAGACTAAACACAGCACAAATCACCCTCCAGGTAGCGGCAGCAGATTGTGGTACGAGTAGCACAGCCAGGGTCTCCCTGCTGGTCCGCCTCGTACCTTGCTACCCTGTCTGCCACCTCCGTCCAGCGTTCGTCAACTATGCCTGGCCTCTCGGCGTCAGACAATACGAAACATTCAAAGCAGGCTCGTCATCCACCAACGCCACACGACTCATTCGATAAGGTTTATCAAGCAGAGAAAGGAAGATAAAGAAAATAAAATGAGAATCACATAGGGTCAGCGCTAAAAGAAGAAACTAAAATGAAACAAAAATAAACAAACACAAAAGGAAGATAAAGGAAGACCACGTTCGAACCAGCTGCATTAGTTTGTGGTACGAGTAGTATAGGCATGTCCTACTTCCTAGTCTGTCCGGTACCTTGCTACCCTGTCAACCTTGTCGTTCCTACTTTCGTCCACTGCAGTTTCCTATCTAGTCCTGTTCCCCTCTCTCTCTGCTTCCCTTGGTCGGGTTTTCTGCTACTCCTCTTTTTGCCCCTCCTCCCCCCATTCCCGTGGACACCACCCACGGCGGATGAGCGGCGCTGCCTACTCAGCTCAGCCTCAGCCTCGTGCCATCTCACCATGAACCGTTCGGCTTCTTGGAGGATCCCGCGGTACCACTTCCCCGCCTTTTTTGCAGCAGTGGGCCACAGCGCGGTCTCAACTCCAAACAGCAAGGGTGAGAGTTCCGTTGACCCTTCTGTGACTCGACCCCCTCAGGCCTTCGACTATGCATCTATGCCAAGTCTTAACCTGTTCGCCAGGTCTCGGGTTCTCCCCACCAGCCAACGTCCCGAACATTACCCGACTGGGTAATCGGTCCCTTGTTTGCCGTGCCACCCCCCCCGCGAAGAAGAGACGCCGTTTTCGGACGGTCGTTTCGATGCTCTCGCAACGGGTCATCTTGAGGGCCTTTTGGCGTACGAGAGGGTGGTATTTTTTTAATATTTGTTTTTTTAATCATCACTTTTACTTTCCAGCCCACTCGTAGGAGGTTTTACCCTCGACGATCTTCTGGACATGCCGTGTTCACAGGTGTCGTCCCTTCTCCCCCCCGGTACGTGCCTTTAGTGTTTATCGCGCATAGGGTTCAGCATTCCCACTGCTCGTCGATTTTCATCGGATGTAGCCAACTCACGCTTTCGTGCTTTCCGCTTATCAATTTTTTATGCAAGAAAAAGTCCCTATGAGCATGCACTCGGGGAGACTCGAACTCACGAAATTGATCTTGACAGGCTCGGGGACCACCTGCCAAGCCACCGGGGACGCCGGTTATGGTCAGTACGAAGCTCGGCGCTGGAAGCCAATGACTCGCAACAGGACTTGGTGGTGAGCCGTTCGAAGCTTGGCAAAGTGTTCCGCTCTGAGGGTCCACGTCACACACCCGTACAGCGGGGTCTCGATCACCTCGGCCTTCAGCATTCGGATTTTCAGGCTAACGGGGGCGGTCGTCCTATCATACAGCTCCGTGCGGCACCGTTTGAGGCATGCGCGCATGAAACGGATCCGTCGGTCGATTTCGAGCGAGACGTCAGCGTTTTCGTGGATAATGCCGCCTAGGTATAAGAACTGGGCCATCTGCTTATGCCTCTGGCCTGCGGCTTCGGTGACGAGCGGTGGTGCGAGGGTTTTCTGGTCTGGTGTTTGCAGAAGCATTTTCTCTGGCTTCTTTTCCGACACCGTAAGGCCTCCTGCTTCGAAGACCGTCACGATGACTGTTGTCATCATTTTCGCGAGCCCTTCAGCCGATTTCGAGACAATCCTTGCGTCATCGGAGTACAACGTGCTCCATACAGCCCTTCGCACGCACGCCAACGGCTCCTGCTCCTTCATGACATCCCCAGCATCACTGAGTTGGACTAAATCCCTTACGATTGCCTCGTCATGGCTAAAGCGTACTAGTACGACGTGTAACGCAGCAGCGAAGAATACGTTGGACAGTAACGGTGATAGCACAAAGCCTTGCCGCAGCCCCTGCGTGACATCAAACGATTCGAAGCGCTCGCCGTAGTCTGTACGCACGCGAGCCCGGATGCCATCGTGGAAAGTACGGATAATTCTCAGCATCTTGGTTAGTACGTCAAAACATGTGAGTACTTCCCACAATAGCTCTCGGTCGACAGAGTCGTACGATTTCTGCAGATCGATGAAGCACAAGTACAGAGGGATTTTCCTCTGTCGTCCAAGCTCTTGCAACCGGCGCACGACGAACAAAACCTCAGTCGTTGATCATATAGGACGCGGTGACGCCATCAGGCTATGCACGTACGTAGATTACCACTGCAAGTACCAAATGCAACACAAAGCGTACGACAGTAAGCAAATAACGGAACTCAGGAGTAGTGCCAGTCATGACATTCCATCCCGCTCGTGTGTCACGGCGAGCGAGGGCATACGTCGGCTGTGAATTCGATCGATGAAAAGGTTTACACTCAACTTTGCAGGCTGCGTACTACCATTCGTCCATATTCCATTTTTACCAAGTTTTACAAGTATATTGGTTGACCCGGAGTTATAATACCTCGGAAAGATAACACAGAAGGGTGTCAATTAAACGTGTGCGGCCTCGGAGGGTGTGTCGGTCACTGCTTGTACAGCACGGACGAGAACCAATTTGAGAACATGTGATGAACTTGTGAATCCCTGGCACGAAACGCTAGGTCTGAACGCACGGAACACTCGCCCTGAATGCTTGGAACGTTATCTGCACGCTCGCGAGTCACCCGCCTGACCTACCCCTCCAATGTTCCATAATCTCCGGGAATCCACACACTCTGTTTAGACCGTAGAAGCAAATCAATACTTTAAAACGACGTCTCACTCAATAATAAGACACTACACAGATGTAAAATTTCGTGATGCGCATTGGGTCGCCTCCCGTGACATTGACCTCCCGCCAGAATCGGACCCGGGCCTGATCAGTGAAACTCATATACCCTAACCATGGCAATACAAAGGAATGTCGCTTGCTGTGCTTGCATGACCGCTTCTTCCTTGGATCGGATGCTCGTTTACCAGCTTCAACTGCTGTGCTTGTTGTACGCATGCTCCATCACGTTATCGAAAAAAATGTATGCATCTCTATTATTGACGTCCACCAACAACATTGTTTGTACCTTCGGGAAAGTTGATGCCACCTGTACAACTTGAGTTTTCAAGTCAAACTCATGATGCATAAAGAACGCTTCATAAACATACATGCACGCGCACACATGCACACCAACCCTTCGTTCACACGCATACGCACACACGCATACCAACGCTAGCCACGTCGTGCTGCTTCGTCCACATGCATACATACGCACGGACGAAGACCAGCACCTCGTCCACATTCGCGACATACTTTACATCTACAATGTACGCTATTAATACCAAGCTACTACCACTGTAAGTTTACACGATTATAGTGCACTCTTGTTCTGCTTGAAATTACTGTTGGATCGTCACGCCATTTGAATTGTCGTCTTCGAGCTATCAATACCAAAGAAGTTCCATAATGCGTCGACAGCAGCGACATGACAGACGAACAACCAAAAAATGCCGGTAGGCTGGTCCTAAACTTATTAACCACTTTACAAGACGGTCATCAGTGTACTATGTGTTCGTTTCGTTGATTTACAACAAGACTTCGTAAGTCCAAGGAGTAATGATGTCACTATTTTCCGAAACACTATTACGGGCGACCATAGTAAATAGGACCAAATACTGTAAATAAAAATAGGTAAATAAATAGTTTTTTATGTTTACCATAGGTCCTATTAACTATGGACCTCCATAATAATAACAAAAGATAATTGAATAGCAGATAATATATATACATACTGGTATAGATATAAGAAACAAACCATCGTGCCCCCCTCGGAGGGGATCTGGCCGACACTTGAAAAGAACGAACTTGAAAAAAAGGAAATTGAAGATAACACAACGAAGACAAAGAAGAACCAAGGGAAAATAACAGGCAGACTAAACACAGCACAAAGCACCCTCCAGGTAGCGGCAGCAGATTGTGGTACGAGTAGCACAGCCAGGGTCTCCCTGCTGGTCCGCCTCGTACCTTGCTACCCTGTCTGCCACCTCCGTCCAGCGTTCGTCAACTATGCCTGGCCTCTCGGCGTCAGACAATACGAAACATTCAAAGCAGGCTCGTCATCCACCAACGCCACACGACTCATTCGATAAGGCTTATCAATCAGAGAAAGGAAGATAAAGAAAATAAAATGAGAATCACATAGGGTCAGCGCTAAAAGAAGAAACTAAAATGAAACAAAAATAAACAAACACAAAAGGAAGATAAAGGAAGACCACGTTCGAACCAGCTGCACTAGTTTGTGGTACGAGTAGTATAGGCATGTCCTACTTCCTAGTCTGTCCGGTACCTTGCTACCCTGTCAACCTTGTCGTTCCTACTTTCGTCCACTGCAGTTTCCCTTCTAGCCCTGTTCCCCTCTCTCTGCTTCCCTTGGTCGGGTTTTCTGCTACTCCTCTTTTTGCCCCTCCTCCCCCCATTCCCGTGGACACCACCCACGGCGGATGAGCGGCGCTGCCTACTCAGCTCAGCCTTAGCCTCGTGCCATCTCACCATGAACCGTTCGGCTTCTTGGAGGATCCCGCGGTACCACTTCCCCGCTTTTTTTGCAGCAGTGGGCCACAGCGCGGTCTCAACTCCAAACAGCAAGGGTGAGAGTTCCGTTGACCTTTCTGTGACTCGACTCCCTCAGGCCTTCGACTATGCATCTGTGCCAAGTCTTAACCTGTCCGCCTGGTCTCGGGTTTTCCCCACCAGTCAACGTCCCGAACATTACCCGACTGGGTAATCGATCCCTTCTTTGCCGTGCCACCCCCCCCCGCGAAGAAGAGACGCCGTTTTCGGATGGTGGTTTCGATGCTCTCGCAACGGGTCATCTTGAGGGCCTTGGCGTACGAGAGGGTGGTATGGTCAGTACGAAGCTCGGCGCTGGAAGCCCATGACTCGCATCAGGACTTGGTGGTGAGCCATTCGAAGCTTGGCAAAGTGTTCCGCTCTGAGGGTCCACGTCACACACCCGTACAGCGGGGTCTCAATCATCTCGACCTTCAGCATTGGGACTTTCAGGCTAACGGGGGCGGTCGTCCTATCATACAGCTCCGTGCCCCACCGTTTGAGGCATGCGCGCATGAAACGGATCCGTCGGTCGATTTCGAGCGAGACGTCAGCGTTTTCGTGGATAATGCCGCCTAGGTATAAGAACTGGGCCATCTGCTTATGTTTCTGGCCTGCGGCTTCGGTGACGAGCGGTGGTGCGAGGGTTTTCTGGTCTGGTGTTTGTAGAAGCATTTTCTCTGGCTTCTTTTCCGACACCGTAAGGCCTCCTGCTTCGAAGACAGTCACGATGACTGTTGCCATCATTTTCGCGAGCCCTTGAGCCGATTTCGAGACAATCCTTGCGTCATCGGTGTACAACATGCCCCATACAGCCCTTCGCACGCACGCCAGCGGCTCCTGCTCCTCCTTTATGACATCTCCAGCATCGATGAGTTGGACCAAATCCCTTACGATTGCCTCGTCATGGCTAAAGCGTACTAGTACGACGTGTAACGCAGCAGCGAAGAATACGTTGGACAGTAACGGTGATAGCACAAAGCCTTGCCGCAGCCCCTGCGTGACATCAAACCATTCGAAGCGCTCGCCGTAATCTGTACGCACGCGAGCCCGGATGCCATCGTTGAAAGTACGCATAATTCTCAGCATCTTGGTTAGTACGTCAAAACATGTGAGTACTTCCCACAATAGCTCTCGGTCGACAGAGTCGTACGATTTCTGCAGATCGATGAAGCACAAGTACAGAGGGATTTTCCTCTGTCGTCCAAGCTCTTGCAACCGGCGCACGACCAACAAAACATCAGTCGTTGATCATATAGGACGCGGTGACGCCATCAGGCTACGCACGTACGTAGATTACCACTGCAAGCACCAAATACAACACAAAGCGAGCGAGGGCATACATCAGCTGTGAATTCGATCGATGAAAGAGTTTACACTCAACTTTGCAGGCTGCGTACTACCATTCGTCCATATTCCATTTTTACCAAGTTTTACAAGCATATAGGTTGACCCGGAGATATAATACCTCGGAAAGATAACACAGAAGGGTGTCGATTAAACGTGTGCGGCCTCGGAGGGTGTGTCGGTCACTGCTTGTACAGCACGGACGCGAACCAATTTGAGAACATGTGATGAACGTGTGAATCCCTGGCACGAAACGCTAGCTCTGAACGCACGGAACACTCGCCCTGAATGCTTGGAACGTTATCTGCACGCTCGCGAGTCACCCGCCTGACCTACCCCTCCAATGTTCCATAATCTCCGGGAATCCACACACTCTGTTCAGATCGTAGAAGCAAATCAATACTTTAAAACGACGTCTCCCTCGTTAATAAGACACTACACAGATGTAAAATTTCGTGATGCGCATTGGGTCACCTCCCGTAACATTGACCCGCCGCCAGAATCGGACCCGGGCCTGATCAGTGAAACTCATATACCCTAACCATGGCAATACAAAGGAATGTCGCTTGCTGTGCTTGCATGACCGCTTCTTCCTTGGATCGGATGCTCGTTTACCAGCTTCAACTGCTGTGCTTGCTTGTACGCATGCTCCATCACGTTATCGAAAAAAATGTATGCATCTCTATTATCGACGTCCACCAACAACATTGTTTGTACCTTCGGGAAAGTTGATGCCACCTGTACAACTTGAGTTTTCAAGTCAAACTCATGATGCATAAAGAACGCTTCATAAACATACATGCACGCGCACACATGCACACCAACCCTTCGTTCACACGCATACGCACACACGCATACCAACGCTAGCCACGTCGTGCTGCTTCGTCCACATGCATACATACGCACGGACGAAGACCAGCGCCTCGCCCACATGCGCGACATACTTTACATCTACAATGTACGCTATTAATACCAAGCTACTACCACTGTAAGTTTACACGATTATAGTGCACTCTTGTTCTGCTTGAAATTACTGTTGGATCGTCACGCCATTTGAATTGTCGCCTTCGAGCTATTAATACCAAAGAACTTCCATAATGCGTCGACAGCGGCGACATGACAGACGAACAACCAAAAAATGCCGGTAGGCTGGTCCTAAATTCATTAACCACTTTACAAGACGGTCGTCAGTGTACTATGTGTTCGTTTCGTTGATTTACAACAAGACTTCGTAAGTCCAAGGAGTAATGATGTCACTATTTTCCGAAACACTATTACGGGCGACCATAGTAAATAGGACCAAATACTGTAAATAAAAATAGGTAAATAAATAGTTTTTTATGTTTACCATAGGTCCTATTAACTATGGACCTCCGTAATAATAACAAAAGATAAATGAATAGCAGGTAATACATATTTATATATTTAGTACATGGGGGCTTTCGCCAGCGGCGCTTATGGCCGCCGTCGACGCTTAAGGCCAATTTAATGCCTGTTTTCGATGCCAAGGGCCCGCAACACATGTTGGACGAATCTCCGCCGGAACTGAGTAATAGTCAGAGGGAAGAATAACGAGCGACAATTATGAGCGACAGACGCCTGGTGACCCGGGGCTCGGCTGATGGACATCGATACCAATAATTTCACTTATATTATTATCGCTGACGCACTTGAGTGATCAAACTTCCACACCTCGGATAACGTAACAATCGGATAACACTTATCTACTTTATAGGGTCTAACACAGGAACGTGGTAACGTACAAACAATAGTTCTAGCACTAGAGGAGCTATCACGGTAACGCGGCAACACAGTGTTAACTGAACAGAGTGTTAACTGGAAACCCACAAACGTGCACGAGCCTTGACTGTATCTTGCTTCTCGGTCTCGTCCAGCTCTAATACACTAACATTGCGTTATATTTTGATCAATCCATGAACTATCACCGTTACACGGCGTCACGCTGGGACCAAACACGTTATTACTTCAACATGGCAAGATCGATATCCGCGTATTTACTAATACGGTGGACCATAGTTACCTACGGTACACACTACGCCCATATATATCCATATTAATACTAGCATATTTGGTCCTATTTACTATGCCCCCCCGTAATACAATCATGATGTCATTGTCGACGCAGCGTTGTTCGCCATCACTACTAACACATAACGTGTTACAAAAGATAACACTATCGTAACTCACTTAACGCAATGGCCAGCAATACTAGCACAACGTTATCTGGACCCCCCATCTGATGGCCTTATGGTCGGATAACGAAACACGCTTTTCCATCCGAAGCAGAACTCTTGACCTGATTGTCTGGACACCCCAAGGAAGAAAGCACCCTCAACAATCAATCTAAGAAACTACTCAACATATAACACAAACCTCATTCCAACCGAAGCAGCAGTTATTCTTATGAAGGAAACCAAACGCGGCAATGACGACAGTGAATGACGGTGAATGTAAGAGAACATCGACACATGTTACAGCAATATCATTGCATCCGAAGCAGAACTCAGGGCATACTCTGGTTGAGAAAACAAAGAGAGGGAACGACCATTCAATATGTACAACCCCGCGCTTGAATGTCTCCAGACATCCAAGGGAACAACACAGCCGACCACCAACTACAAAAATAAACTAACAGGGCACTCTGGTTCAACATGTGACATAAACCTCATTCCAATCAAAGCAGAACTCTGCAATAGCTTGTGTAAGAGACCAAACGCGGAAATGTTTGATTTAAGAGCCTATATGCAGTGTCTAGCCACCCCAAGGAAGGAAATAGCGACAATCCATTGAAGAGAATATTCGAATGCATCCGAACCATGGCTTTGTTTGGACAAACTCTGGTTAAAACTAAAAACGGGAACGACCATCCAATATCACACGTCTACAGACACACCAAGGAAGGAAACACAGTCGACCGCCAATCAAAGAAAATACTCAACATATGGCATGAGTCTGCGGCCTTTGACCTCTTCGCGGGCGAAAAGTGGAGAGCGTTTGACATGAATGACTAAATAAGTTTGCTGTCGACGGCTGTTGAGGAGAGTGAGAGTTGTGGGGTGCCCGTCTAGAGCATCGAAGCTACTCCAATCCTGAAAGGACCCGAACTGGTACCGGCACTCGACTCGAAACTTGTGTAAACGGGTCGTGGGTCTTTTGTACTCGATTTTTTGCGGCATGTTTTGGTTTCATCACCAATCAACACGCAGGCATGAAAGAAAGGACCGCATGCTCTAATAAAATAATACCTGGTATGTATTACTCTGCCAAATCAACACGCAGGCATGAAAGAAAGGACCGCATGCTCTAATAAAATAATATTTATTACTCTCCCAACTCCCAAAGCAACAAACACTTAAGGCCACGGTGGCACGCTCAGGTCCGCTCAGGTCCTTTCATCCCTTACTTTTTTTATAAATTACGCAGCTTGCAAAGTTGAGTACCAGGTATCAACTATTTAATCAGTCGAACTCACAGCTGACGTATTTCAAAATTTATCGGATAAATTTTGAAATACGTCAGCTGTGAGTTCGACTGATTAAATAGTTGATACCTGCGATAAATTTTGAAATACGTCAGCTGTGAGTTCGACTGATTAAATAGTTGATACCTGGTACTCAACTTTGCAGTGAAAATCGACATCATTTCAATAAAAAAAAGCTACAGTTACAAAACGAAACTGTCAGGTTTCGGACCAATGGAAGGCTGAGGGTGACTTGAGGCAAAGCACAAATCACTCTGGAAACTATGCGAATCGCTATCTGGCTTATCGGCGTGGTCAGCGGTGCTCGGGCATGCGGATCTATGGCGGCCCCACAAGGTAAGAGGGTTACCAGGGTCGTGAGACATGTCGCCTGACAAAATTTGGTGATATCCGGTGTACTGTGTGTCGAGAGCTGGTGTGGGCGTGTCTAGTCACCGACAACCTCGGTTAGGCCGACTCTTGAGCCCGTGGCTCAGACGTCCTACCCCTGTGCTCGCCTCACAGACCGCGTAGACCACCAGAAGAAGGCTTCACCTCACCGCCGTGTTGTTTGAAGGTGATTCCTCCCCCGCAGCGTCGCAAACGAGCATGTATAAGTCGACTTTGGGCCCAAAAGGTCTGATTTTGGTCCGAAATCTGGACCGGAGGGGTGGCCAGGGTTATCGAGGCGTACTTGTACAAGTATTCACGCTGCACCCACAACACAAACACACACCACCAACCACGGCAGACACTGTCGCTGGCCTGATGTGTGGTCTATCACCTGCGGTGGAATTGGCTCACGAGGTGCCGTACAGCAGTAGAAATTCATGTTTTGGTTACGCAGGTCTGGTAAGGTAACATTGTGCTTAGGACCCACCCACGCGAAGACAGGGCCAGATGTACCCGTTTTGAGGCCCGCCGTTCTCTTTGGCTTTGGCATACTCGGCCAAATGTCTCGCAGACCAAGGTAGCTGACATCCAGACGACTCTGTAGACCTAAGTTCCTGCGATGTACCCCAACGCGGCGGGCCTGGTTGGACCAATACCGTAAACCTAGCATGCCAGAAAAAACGTCTTATATCGTTCAAAAATGTTGTTTTTGTACCAGTTTAAGTGTGTGCAGGCTCCCCTACCGGTAAGGAAAGCTTGCTGTATTCACCCGTATTGGGGGCAGCCATTCTTCTATGGTTTTTCCCGTTGGACAGAACGCCTACTCCATAGAACATGGTAAGTTACGGGTAGGTGATTCTGTAGGCCTCTCTTGAGTCTTGCAGCCCAAGGTAGCGGAGCGGTTTGATCCGATGACGTACCCAGAATGCTCGAAAAAATGTCGTAAAATCCTTGAAAAAATGATGTTTTTGTACCATTTTTATTATGCACAGGCTAGCCTACCGGTAAGAAAGCTTGTCGGAACCACCCGTAACGGGGGCAACCATTCAATGTTTGTTCGTCTTGGACTGAACGCCTACTCCATAAAATATGGCTGAATTCCGGACGGATCCATGAACCCGATGCCCATGTTATTGCATTATCCCGCCATGAAGATAAATACAGTACCACATACCTACTGCTGTTTATAAAACGGCCTTTTCCACCATTCAAACGGTGCTGTGGTACCGGTTTTCGCATGTGCAAGCTTGCCCACCTGTTGCAAAACAAAAGAACGTCAGGTCCACCCGTTTTTGCGCTGCTGTTCATCGTGATCTCAATACAGTGCTCACAAGGTCAGGGATGGGATATAGATGACGTGAAGACGGTCCTATCAATAGCCCTCAAGTATATTTGCATTGTAATGTTGTCAAGAAAACACCAAAACCGCGTGACATGCTGCAAACACCGGCGTAGCGTTCAATAACAAAACCGCCTTTTCTTGTGCTGTGGGGATCATACGCAGGCGCGCACACAGCGCCCGTTCCGGTGAATGCTTCGGCGATGGATCTTCGATGGATCTTCCTGCGATGTTGTGCGCTCAGCCACGACCGAGTCACTGGCGCAAGCAGGTTGAACGTGACCTGGGGCTCGAGGAGCAGGCCGTCAGCAAGTATTTTTGGAATTTGTGCGGAGGCACGCATGGCAGGAAGAATTACGACGAGGCCGTTTCGCTCCCGCGGCATCAATAATAAAAAAATCATTATTATTTCTCGTCCTGGGGGGGGGTGCATGGTGTACTACCAACACATGAACGCTTTGCTTTGCTCGTACCGCAAACATGTTGTAAACAATTTAATTTTTCGACTTGATTAGTTTTCGTGTTTCGCGGATGCCATTACCAATAACTAAGCGTATCCCTTTTTATTTGGCTACGGAAACAAGAAGGAACGCGTTTGTCGCTAAGCCTAAACACCAAAACCTTGTCAGACAATCGGAAAATTACAGCAAGTTTTAGCCCTGGCGTCCAGACTAGACCCTGCTCGCTCACCCGCCTCACTACCACCCACGAAACAATTTCCATCGATTTCAAAGGACAAAACAATTTCAGACACAGCGCCTGCGTTCATACCACCAAAGCGCCAGCACATCCGTTCTACGAGCAAACTCCATCTTACAACAAACATCTCCATTGCGCCCATCAGCAACTGAACATAGGCACACACTGCTTATTCCTAAACCAAGACACAATGTGCTCAGACACAATGTACTGCCGCGAATCTGGAATTATTACTCGCAACGAAGTACAACACGTTTTCGTCTGCGCTGCATCTCTGCTTGTGGTGCTCGAAAACGCCCGTGGGGGGGGGCGTTCGGAGGGGGGGGGGTGACGAGGATACCCTCCACCCCACCCCCCCGAAAAAAACAAATTAAAACGCCTATTGAGATTCTTCATCACTTCCGACTAAAAAACGCCAGCACGACCTCCTGGGGAACAACCTCCGTCATGCCGGGTGGGGATGTTTGGGGCGGGGGCACGATAGTGGACCCCCCCCATAAAGAAAACATGCTCGCTCAATCAGATTCTCAATCACTCATGCCTAAGCAACGCCAGGGGGGGGGGGTAGGTGGGGGGGAAGGAGGGGAGAGGTGTACTCATTTTCTGTTCGCCTCACATCAATTGAACACTGACCACTCCTCCCTTACGAGACGGAGCACCGGTCATGCTCGTAATAAAGCCACCACCACCAACAGTTGGGCGCTCACTACGTTTTCTTGACTATAATTCATAGGTACCTTTTGCTCATCTTATCCCCTTGCTGTTTCGCCGTCT
This sequence comes from Macrocystis pyrifera, assembly GCA_031763025.1. NCBI lineage: Eukaryota > Phaeophyceae > Laminariales > Laminariaceae > Macrocystis > Macrocystis pyrifera. Next base: position 11,154,505 of record JASSKH010000019.1, read on the forward strand.
GCGGCCATCGTCTCTCTCCTACAATACAGGTCCTTTAGTCACTGCTATCTAGTGTACCCAATGAAAAAGCGACGAGGGTATAGCCCCTACCCCCCCCCCCCCCAAGAAAAACCCCCTACACTTTCTTCATCAATTAGGTCCAAGTAACGCCAGCGCAACCTCATTGGGAACACCCTTCGTGTGCTCGGGCGGGAGTGTTTGTGGGAGGCGGGGCGACGAGGGTAGACCCCCTCAAAAACAAAAATTACTAGGCTAATGAGATTCTTCACTTGTGCCTAAGCAACGCCAGCACAACCTCCTTGGGAATACCCTCCATGCCGTCCGCACTAAACATCCCCATCACGCGCTTCAAGCACCGGCCACGCTTGCATTGATTGCCGGCACCCCTGCACCCAATCCCACCAGCCGCGTTGTACTTCAAACAACTTCTCACGGTGCGTGCGAGGATGTAGGGCACAGCGTCATCACCTCTGCGCTTTTTCTGGTGCTCGAAATTGGCCTGCACACGAACCGGATGGCGGGGGGGGGGGGGGGGTGGGGAGGGGGGTGGGGGAGGGGGGTGCACTTATCATGCATGGCCATAGTCGTATGACGGGGGGGGGTACTCAATATCATGCATGACCGTAGTCGTATGACCATATACCCTCGCATCCCTACAATGCCGGGACGGAGCGCGTCGGGTTTCCATCGACCAGGCCGACAGTGCTTGCATCAAGTGCCAAGCGCCGTGAGGTGTTGGGCAAGTCGCATGAAGGGTGAGCTGCATCCTACTAACAACCGCTTGAGAGGCAGATTTTCTTGCATATTGGTCACAGCATCAATGCATTTATGGAATTTCTGGTGTGGCCACCTCCATAGACTATTATAGCAAATAGGACCTGCGGTACGCCCAAAAAACTGTATATTTTCATCTTTGTACTAACACTATTTCGTTCTATTTACTACGGTCCCCCGTACTGACTCGACACTGCGGCGCACTATGCTCCCCTCTTGTAGTGTCATGCGTGTACTACTGCTGTACAATACGACAGACCATCGATTCCTACTTCCTGATCGACATACATGAGAACTGATCTGTTACGAATCTTGTATGGTATATATGACGTCCGCGGCAGCTCGTTACAAGGGAGGCACGAGGCGTGCAATCTGAATGAACTATTATACGGGGGGCCATAGTAAACAGGCCCAACGGTACACACAACAATTTATGTATTTACCTGTTTTGAACAAAAAAAATTGGTCCTATTATTTATGGTCCCTCGTAATAACACGACTACTGCTGGTACTAGTAAAATCTGCGCCAACTAAAAAAAATGTATACACAGATCCCGCACAGCATCTTACAACGGAAGGTTAGGTCAGTCAAATATATGCCGCAGACCATGAACTACTGCTGTTGCACACCGTGCAAGGTGTTTGTGCAAGCACGGTTTTCAACACGGCGGTGTCTTGTGTTTCGGGCCATTTGCGTACGTACGTACGTACACGTCTCTGCTCCTGGTATAATAGACCACTACACAAAAAAAACTGGGGGAAAAGGCGCGTAATAAAACAAGGTCGATCGATATACATTTCCCCAGTCATATTTATTTTTCTCTGCTGCAAGGCAAGTAACCTATTATTTACGGGCGACCATAGTAAATAGCACCTGTGGTGCAGACAAAAACCTACATATTGATATATTTTTTCTGACGATATTTGGTCCTGTTTACTATGGACCCCCGTAATAGAACCAACACCACACAAGACAGTGAGCAAATACCAGTGGTGTGATCATTGTTCCGTCCCACCCCACGGCGGAACCTACGTACGACGAGGCATCGACCACGCACCTCAATGTCTAGCTACCCCAGAGATGATGTCCACCTGCTGGCGGCCGCAAGTGCCGGCACTCGGCCGGGAATCCTTCCTCTGCTTCTGCAGCGGCGTCTCACAAAGGCAGTCGCCAGCTTGTTCCTTGGCACTTGTTTGTGTTCCTCCGCCATCTCCTCCTCCAGAGTGTTGGGGCCGGTATCCCAATCATCGGCACTCTCCTTGCTGGATGTGAACACGCTGACTATGGCTCCGAGTACCATGTACGCTTCTCTCGACCTTGCATCCTCGTATCTGCTGCTCCAGGAGAAGCAACTTCACCCGAAAGAGAAGCCGGGAGACCATCCTCGACCTTGCTGCGCTTAGACGGTGGCTGCTGTCCATCGGCCATGGTCACGAAATCTGATGATAGAGTGGCTATTTGCTTGGTGGATTCAAAGCGCTGTGCGAGTACGAGTATCTCTCTTGCCACCGTGTGTTGTTTCTATGGGTATGATGGGGACGGCGTGCATCGTGTTCGCTCTCGTACTGCTGCTGTACTGCTGTACGAACCAGGTATATCGTGCATAATCGCCCAGTCTATTTCCTAGTCGATTTTATTGTTTTACGTGATTTCTAGCGGGAGTACTTTTGCGATACGTATTATTTTTTTTGGGCGAATAGACCGGTCGGAATAATCACGCCGTTCCTGTAATAACCCGGGGTCGTCCTTTTACCGGCCAGATCGGATTCCTGAGCGTGCCACCGTGGCCTTAAGCATCAAAGAAAGGACCGCATGCTCGACAGCATAGAGCTTGCTCCACGACCACCCCGGATCTAGGTTAAAATACAGAGACTTGAAAGGCAGGGGCGGGAGGAAACAGCCTCACGAATGTGGCACGTAAAGACACGCACGACCGAAATACACAAATAGCCGAGAAACACAGAATATACACTATACACTCTAATAAAATAATATGTATTACTCCCCCAAAGCAACACTGAACATGCAGGCATCAAAGAATGGACCGCACGCTCGACAGCATAGAAGTGGGGAGGGAGGAGAAGAGCTTGCTCTATACGACCACCCCGGATCAAGGTTATAAGGCAGAGACTTGAAAGGGTTGAAACATTGAGGAAGAATACCGTGTACTCCTGCTGTATGTATTAATAGTACTCTTCATGGGTATACACACATACATACTACACCCGGTACGTACATATGCTGAACGCGGGGAGACGAAATGAAGAAAACAGAGTACCCGAGAATCACACAACACTCTATTACAATCAAGGCTTATCACAGTGACTGAGAATCGTGACGGGACGGGACGGGACAGTTTTTTATTGTTTGGCGGGAAAAACAATTGACGGCGGGACGCGACGGGACGGTAAAACTACGAGAAAAATAGTCGGCGGGACGGGACAGCGGGTGCATAATTTCTCGACGGGACGGGACGGTAACAGTTCAACGGATTTTTTTTTTCGCGGCGGGACGGGACGGTAAATATTTTTTCCCTCGGCGGGACGGGACGGTATATATTTTTTTCCTCGGCGGGACGGGACGGTAAATATTATTTTCCTCGGCGGGACGGGACGGTAAATATTTTCTTCCTCGGCGAGACGGGACGGTAAATATTTTCTTCCTCGGCGGGACGGGACGGTAAATATTTTTTTCCTCGGCGGGAGGGGACGGTAAATATTTTTTTCCTCGGCGGGACGGAACGATACCTACAGTTTTTCGTGACCGGACGGGACGGTATAGGAAAAACTCGACGTGGCGGGAGATATTCATTAAAACACCTATCCTATGTATTCCAGAACAACCGGGGAAAAAAAAAACTGAACTTTCTTCACATTTCCACTATACAGTATACTCGCACATTAAATCGGCACGGCGAACGCACACCACGAAGAACACGCCACGTTTTGCGCTGGGAAATACCACATATCATGATTCTACCGAAATAACCTCCCCAGCCGATGCATTCTGGGGTCGTCCCGAGGCAGGTAACTTTGTGACCACCACCGTGCACTTGACGTTTTTCTTCCCAACCGGCGGCTCAAACCCCGAGAAGTATTGCCACACAGGCGACGTCTTCTGATTCCTTCCCAGCCGATGGCTGTTCTGATGTTTGTGCTTGCGGTGTGTCGCTGGTGGGTTTGGAGGTGGAGGTGGTGGGTGATGGAGGTGGTGGCGGCGGGGTGGGTGATGCAGGTGGTGGCGGCGGTAGTGATGCTAGTGCCGCTGCTGGTTGATCGACCACGCCCGTGAGATAGGCATCCATGGCGTCCGTGCCGGCCACACCAGTATTGATTGCCGTGAGTTGAGGGGTCTGTGTTTGTGCGTGGCAACTGGTGGCTGTGGCAGGTGTTGCGCGTGGAAATATTAAATATGAAGATTCATGAAAAAACAAAAACAAAAATTGAAAAAAACAAAAAAAATACCAGATATCAACTAAATTTTGTAATTCGCAAGTTTGTAGTTACGAATTTTTCAACATTCGTACTTCGTGATTTATGATTAATACTTTCAGTTACTTATGTAAATGAAAATACATCAACACCAGCACTACAGCTTCTGCCACAAAATAGAAAATGAAACTAATTTCTAATTTCATATACGTGAAACTCGGAATTTCGTAATTTCGTAATTTCGTGGTGGGCATGTGAACGGGAGCAGACGACCACCAGTGTATCTTGGACATGAACAGGCAAGTTGTGTCGGCGGGAAGGGACTATTCTGTACCTGATATGTGACAGCGGTGTGGTTTTTTTTTATTGGGACGGGACGGTAAATTCACGGAGTCACGGCGGGACGGGACGGTAAATTTACGGAGTCACGGCAGGACGGGACGGTATTTTTACGGAGTCACGGCGGGACGGGACGGTATTTTTACGGTGTCACGGCGGGACGGGACGGTAAATTTACGGAGTCACGGCGAGACGGGACGGTAATTTTCAACGGGAGAGATTTTCTCGGCGGGACGGGACGGTAATTGACGGCGGTCAGGGAATTTGTCGGCGGGACGGAACGGCGGTACGATTTTGACGGCGGTTTTACCGTCCCGTCCCGTCCCGCCGTTACCGCCGTTACCGTCCCGCCGAAATTACCGTGATAAGCCTTGATTACAATACTATCATATTAATAATACATATATAACCATGTTATATAATTGTGCTATAGCCATGAGAGTGATGACGCTTGATGCCACAGCAGTACATACGGACAAAAAAAATCCGGTGTTGGCTGGGCAGTTTGTGACCACCGAACTTATATCTCTCTAAGATTGAAAAATCGGCACGGACACTGGTTGTGCTGGATGTCGACGGGTAGAAAGAACGGTTTAATGTGAAGAAAACAACTACAACAACAACAACAACAATAACAACAACAGAGATTACTGGAAGTAAGACTGGATGCAAGAAACTACTCGCCTGTGCTGAGCCGCGGATGACTGGAAGTAAGACTGGAGAAAGAAATAGTCGCCTGTGGTGAGCCGCAACATAATCATAGCAATACATACAAGGGGGCTTTCGCCGGCGGCGTGATGGCCGCCGTCGACGCTTAAGGCCCCGCACTGCAAATTTAATGCCCGTTTTCGTTGCCAAGGGCCCGTAACACATGTTCGACGAATCCCCGACGGCAATGAGTAATAGTCAGAGGGAAGAATAATGAGCGACAATAATGAGCGACAGACGCCTGGTGACCCGGGGTTCGGCTGATGGACATCGATGCCAATTATTGCACCTATATTATTATCGCTGACGCAATTGAGTGATCAAACTTCCACACCGCGGATAACGTAACACTCGGACAACACTTATCTACTTTATGGGGCCTAACACAGGAACGTGGTAACGTACTATTACAGGGGTCCATAGTTAATAGGACATACGGTATACATAACAACCTATACATTAACCTATTTTTACTAACAAAAATTAGTCCCGATAACTATGGACCCCCGCAATAACATAGTCTTAGAACTGGAGGAGCGATCACGGTAACGCGGTAACCCAGTGTTCACTGGAAACCCACGAACGTGCTCGAGCCTTGACTTTATGTTGTTTCTCGGTCTCGCCCAGGTCTAATACAGTAACATGACGTTATGCTGTGATCAGTCCTTGAACTAACACCGTAACACGATGTTAAACTGTGACCAAGCACGTACGTTATCACTCTAACATGCCCAGATCGTTATCCACATATTTTCTATTTCGGGGGACCATAGTTAATAGGACTTGCTTGCGGTACACACAAACACCCATATATTTCCATATTTAGACTATCAAAATTTGGTCCTATTTACTATGGCCCCCCGCAATAACACGATAACATAATGTTTTGTCGACGCAGTGTTAGACGTGACACACTAACATTTTGTTACCCTTAGGAGGAATGTTATACGTAACACCCTAACATAACGTTACCATGTTCGCCAGCATTACTAACACATAACATCGTGTTACAGATAACACACTAACGGGACATAACGCAATGGCCAGCATTACTAACACTGCGTTATCTGGACCCCCCATCTGATTGCCTTAGGGTCGGATAACGTAGCACTTTTAACTCGTACGTTAGATACGTTACAGTCTTGGCCGGCCCATACGTAACATTGTGTTAGGATGTTAGCTTTAATGCGGAAGTCTCTGTAACATTATGTTACGGTGTTACCGTCAGTGAAGATCTGATGGTAACATTCCGTTACCGTCTTACCATAAAAACTAATCCGGGTCTGACTCCATGTTACTGAGTTACCATTGGGGCCGAAGTCGTTCTAACTCAATGATACTACGTTATACCCTTTGGATCTTCCCGAGATCTAGCATGTGTTACCTGTGTTATAGTGGTAAAGCGGGCGTGTGGGAGTAACATAGCGTAGCCGTGTTATCCAATTTCGCCGACATTCCAGTAGGGGATTCCTACAACGCACCCCCCGGGGGGGGGGATAGCATGGCTTCCCCGCCAAAAAAAAAGCCTTCCATATTTTAAAACCCCGAAACAGGGGATATTTTGGAGGGCCTCCTAAAAACGAATCATTTTTTGTGGAGCCCCTAGGAATTTCATTAACAACACACTAACATTGTGGTATGTACGCGTTTATTTGGCCGTGTACGTTTGCCGTCGAAAGGGTGCCACGGCGGTAGCACAAAGAATCCCGCTGGCACACTAACGTAAAGTTACTCGCTACGGGCTGATGTAACATAATGTTCACGTTTAGGTGATTATGTAAGTTATCCCTTCAACGTGTGTTACGATAGCCACCAGGAATTCCGCCAACACGCTAACATAGTGTTACTCGTTATGGGCTGCTTTTACCCTAACACCGTAACATATACTGTGGTCAGTACGAGATCAAGGTGACACTCTAACTAAATGTTGCGCGATCGCCCGCCATTATCTTAACACACTAACACCATGTTATCACAAAATCGAGAAAGTAGTTTCGTACTAACGTAATGTTACGTTTTATTTTCTCTGACGCCTAACATTAACATAAAACGTTAAGTGTTACGTTATCCGAGGTGTACAAACTTCACAACAGCGGGAAGGCGGGGGGAGAACCTGCTCTATGACCGACCCCGGATCTAGGTTATAAAACAGAGAGAGGCTTGAAAGGGTTGAAACATTGAGGAAGAAGACCGTGTACTCCTGCTGTATGTATTAATAGTACTCTTCATGGGTATACACACATATATACCATACCCGGTACGTACATTTGCTGAACTCGGTGAGACGAAATGATGAAAATAGAGTACCCGAGAATCACACAACAATCTATTAAAATACTTTTAATAATACATATATATATAATGAATTACAAGGCTTTCCTTCGGAGTGGGTATTCCGTCGTTTCTTGTACAAATACATCTAGTTTGGTTGGCTTTGGGTTATGACGCCAATTGCAGTTTTGGTTGGCTTTGGGCTTTGACGCCAATTGCAGTTATATTGCAATTGGGGTAATAGCCCAAAGCCAACCAAACTAAATGTTATGACGCCAACTGCAGTTATACTGCCAGTTATATTGCAATTGGGGCAATACCCAAAGCCAACCAAACTAAATGTATTTGTGTAAGAAACGGTGAAGGATGTAATAATTGCGTTTATTTGTGAATGTAATGTGAAACGTAAGATCGGGTGACGCAAGAGTAAGAATGGCATTCGTCTAATAATAAGGATAACATATTTCATCAGTGCGGGGAGAGAGTGGAGTAGTGCATGGCATGTGGATGATATACAGCATACAGGCTGTTGTTTCAAGGAAGGTTCGGGACAGAGGGGAAAGCAGCAGCAGTGCCGGCAACGACAACGGTTATGGAAATGTTGTATAGTTGCTGGGCGGCCGCGATTTCGATTTAGCCAGCATAGGAGTTTGGATGAGACATGGTATGTAAATAGTCTTCCAGGCTGCTGTAGTAACGAGGCGGGAGGCCCAGAATGTGGATCTGTCCGCTGTTGAACCCGTTGGGTATGTATAGGGAGAAATAGTCGTGATTTTGGGAGATGTGGGAACAATTTGTTGCCTCTCATTCGTCCTGGATGGAGACAATCTGCTTGGCGTACTGCTTCGGAATTCCGCGAAGCCCTGGAGCAGGCGAAATGGAAGGGAGTCTTCTTGCGCTTGATGATGATGTCTCCGTCTTTGATGGTGGAGTCCGTCAGGCGGCAGTTGTAGCACTTGCCACCGACCTGGTCGAAGTAAACAGGGTGCGCGGGGCGGGAATGGTGTGCAGGGAATGGCGGGGGAGGGGGAACGGGGGGGGGGGGGGGGGGGGGGGCAGAGTTCATTATTTGTACTGCTCTACAGCGGCACAACATCAGTACGTAACCGCTTGCTATACGACGGCAGCAGCAGCAGCAGAAGCAGCAAGCACATGCGTAAAAAGCAGCAGGAAAACGGCCAAAATATTTTTTTTAACGTACCAAAACGACCATTGGGGTGCAAAAACGACCAAGAAAAACAGTAATCCGAATACATAAGAACAATCAGTGGATATTGAGCCAGCATTAGCAGTATCAGCAGCAGCAGCAGCAGCAGCCGCTACGGCTTCGAGCAGTGGTTGCGGCAGCATTAGCAACATTAGCAGCAGCAGAAGCAACAATGGATCGCAGCAGCGTTGGCAGCAGTAGCGGCATAGCAAAGATATGATAAAAAAGAAGGAACAAAGTATGTACCCTGGTATGCCGCGACCGCAAAAACTACGGAATTTCATTGGCGAAACAAAAATATGTACCCACAAATGACCAGCATGATGTACAACGCAGCAGCAGCACCACAGCAGCGTAGCAGCGATATGGAAAGAACGAAGCCCAAAACGAGAAAAAGCAGTACGTACGCAAAATGCAGCTGCAAAATGACCAAAATATTTTTTCCAGGTACTCAAACGACCATTTAGGTACAAAAAACGATCAAGAAAAACAATAATCCGAGTACATGCGAACATCCAGTGAATATTGCGGCAGCATTATTATTGGCATTAGCAGCAGCAGCAGCAGCAGCAGCAGCAACGGATCGCCGAAACGTTGGCTGCAGCAGCAGCAGCATAGCAACGATATGAAAAGGAGGAAGAAAAAAACTACGTACCCTGGTCGGCCGCAATCGCAAAACGTACCGTAATTATTGACGATACAGAAATATGTACACACACACGAGTGTAGTAATACACACACGAATCACGTCCAGCATGATGTACGGCAACAACGCAGCAACACCACAAAACAAATCGTTGACGATACAGAAATATGTACACACGCACGAGTGTAATAGGCACACAAATCATGTCCAGCATGACGTGTACGGGAACAACGCAGCAGCGCCACAAAACGACAAGACGACCAAGAAACACAATTATCCGAGTACATACGAACATTCAGTGAATATTGCGGCACCACTAGCAGCAGCAGCAGCAGCAGCAGCAGCAGAAGCAGCAACGGATCGCCACAGCGTTGGCAGCAGCAGCAGCAGCATAGCAACGATATGAATAGAAGGAAGAAAAAAAAGTATGTACCCCGAGTCCGTCCGAAAAGTATTTTTGGTACCTCACTATAGATAGACCCACCCCCGCATGCTGTACGGCAACAACGCAGCAGCAGCATAGCAACAATACGAAAAGAACCAAGCTAAAATACGAGAAAAAGTAGTTCGTACGCAAAATGCAGGAGCAAAACGACCAAAATATTTTTTTTACGTATATAATAAAACATTTGGGTACAAAAACGGCCAACAAAAACAATAATCCGCGTTGGCAGCAGCAACATAGCAACGATATGAAAATAAGGAAGAAGAAAACTATGTACCCTGGTATGCCGCGATCGCAAAACCTACGGAAATTCAGTGACGACACAGAAATATGTACACACACAAGTGCAGCATGATGTACAGCAACAACGCAGCAGCACCACAGCAGCAGCAAGCAGCAGCATAGCAACGATAGGAAAAAAAATCAAGCCAAAAACGAGAAAAGGCAGTACGTACGCAAAATGCAGGAGCAAAACGACAAAAATATTTTTCACGTATCAAAAGAACCATTTGGGTACAAAAACGACAAAAAAAAAATACAATAATCCGAGTACACACAAACATACAGTGGATATTGCGGCAGCATTAGCAGCAGAAGCAGCTACAGCATTAGCAGCAGCAGAAGCTGCAGTGAATCGCCGCAGCGTTGGCAGCAGCAGCAGCAGCAGCATAGCAAGGATATGAAAATATGGAAGAAAAAAAGCATGATGTACCCTATTAATAGTATGCCGCCATCGCGAAACCTACGAAATTTTATTGACGATCCGAAAATATGTACACTTCCAGCATGACGCACGGCAACAACGCAGCAGCACTACAGCAGCAGCAAGTGCACAGCAGCAGCAAGTGCACAGGAGCAGCAGGTGCACAGCAGCAGCACTCATGGCGTGGCGCTGACAGCAGCAGCAGCAGCAGCAGCAGCAGCTGCAGCAGCAGCCGAAAACGAGCAAAGGGGGTACGTAGGGTCACCAAAACATGTACACATAGAAATCGTGCGCACCGAAAATGCACCACAGTAGCAGCAGCACTCACATCGTTCGGTGCAGCGGTGACGGCGACAGCTGAATCCTTCGTTCACGTCCCGCAAACAGTTGTGCATATGCGCGTTCGCGTGCACTGTGTAAGAGGAGCCGACGCAACGCACGAAGGGGAAAGAACGAGCATGGATGAGTCCAAAAAATAATAATAAACGCTTTGAGGTAGGTTTGTATGCAAAAAGGCAATTGAAAACCCCAAAAAAACGTACTGGCAACAGACAGCATTCAACAATCTATAGACCCAAGACACTCACCACTGTCAGCAGGCTCGAGGGCGTACGAGACAGTCCCTTCCTTGATCGGGCGAGCACATAACTCGCAGTTGGTTGCCCAATACAGGATGATCCCGCCACCATCGCACATGAGATCATCGCAGGTGGCGAAGGCCACGTTTTTGCCACTAGGCGCGGAGTTCTTGGGCAAGTAATTAAGTGCTGGTCCGTGCACCGGTCGCAAACAACAGTCGGCACCAGGTCGGTCTTTGTCGTTGCCGCTCACTTGCCAGAGGGCGAGGACCACGCGCCTCTCGACGAGGGGGAGGTGAGCTTAGGGGGCGTGGAGAAGGGAGAGGCTGGGGTTGCAGCACCAGCAGGTTCGCCACCGACAGCAGCAAGCAGCTTGGCCGCCTACAGCTGCATCTAGATGCCGTTCGTCGAAGGCGAGACGCCTCTTCTAGGCGTTGTGCGAAGAGCTGTGTATTGGTTGCAGTTTGCGAAGAAAGAAGAAAGGTTGTTTGGCTGTTTGGCTGTTCGGCTGTTTCCAAGAAGAAGGGCTGTTTGCGAAGAGCTGTCTATCAGTCGGTCTGTCTGCCAAGAGCTAGCAAGTGACAACGACCTCAAAAATCGTAATTATAGTTGTATCTATAACAATATTATATATTAACAGCAATGGCCATGAGAGCGATGACGCTTGACAATGTTATTGTGAGGAGGGAGGAGAAGAGCTTTCTCTGCGGCCACCCCGGATCTAGGTTATTAGACAGAGAGAGGCTTGAAAGGGTTGAAACAGTAGTCAGTGTGAGGAAGACCACAACTACTAGTGTTAATACGTATTACTGCTGTATGTAGTGCTCTTCATGGGTGTACATACATACTTGGTGGGTAAAATTGCTTACTCCTGGGAGACCGAATAAAGAACACAAATAGCCGAGAAACACAGAATACACACTATACACTCTAACAATAGAGTATGTATTACTCTCCCAAAGCAACACGCAGGCATCAAAGAAAAGGCCGCATGCTCGACAGTACAGTAGTGGGAGGGAGGAGAAGAGCTTGCTCTATACGACCACCACGGATCTAGGTTATAAGACAGAGACTTGAAAGGGTTGAAACATTGACGAAGAAGACCGTGTACTCCTGCTGTATGTATTAATAGTACTCTTCATGGGTATACACACATACATACTATGCTGTTACAGCGGGTGGCGCCAGGGAAGGAGGTTCATAGCGCTGTGACTGTCGTGACCAGCGCTATGGGGAGGATAATACGGCGCGAGACCACTGTCCTGATCAGGGTCACGCGTCGGGTCTATTCGATAGGCAGAGGGCAAGCTTTGGTTAGCATCCTCTGGGCGGATCTTATAGGGGCAGGGAGGATCCCCGGTGTGGGAACGCCTTCGGTCTCGGGTACAGAGCCAGTAACGAAGTTCCGGGACCACCCGGTGTTTACAAAACACCACCAAGAGTGAAGAAAGAAAGTCAAAGCCAAGTGATCTGTGATACCTGTCCTATCGACCCCCAGCCCCTTGGGCCCTGCCTTGCCCGTCGTGCCCGTCATCGTGTCTGTGGTGCTACATTGAGTGTTTACGCTGACTGCTTGCATTTTCCGCATTGGATCGATCCACGTTCTGTGTGACCCGATCATCACTGCTTGAAGTCACTTCCACGAACTCCCAAACAACAGGTGAGCCGGCCTCAGAGATCTAACGAGCGTAGGTCCTTTTTACGGTCTGAGAGCTGTTCCCTGCTGTAACAATACCCGGTACGTATATTTGCTGAACTCGGGGAGACGAAATGAAGAAAACAGAGTACCCGAGAATCACACAACACTCTATGAAAATACTATCCTATTACTAATACATATAACCATGTTATATATTGGCAATAGCCATGAGAGTGATGACGCTTGATGCCACCGTACACACGAAAAAAAAAACTCTGGTGTTGGCCAGGCAGTTTGTGACCACAAACTTGTATCTCTCTAGGATTGAAGAATCGGCACGGACACTAGTTGTGCTGGATGTCGACGGGTAGAAAGAACGGTTTAATAATGTGAAGAAAACAACAAAAACAACAACAACAGTGCGATAAAGAGTATATATGTTTAGCTCGTTGGAGAATTTCAGTAATGGTACGCGAAAACGATTCTGTGACGACAACAGCATCACACCGAGATGTCGGAGGAATCAGCATCACGACACGCACGGCCGAAATTCATATAGAATACTCGCCTGTGGTGAGCCGAGGCCAGCAGAGATGACTGGAAGTAAGACTGGAGGCAAGAAACTACTCGCCTGTGCTGAGCCGCGGATGACTGGAAGTAAGACTGGAGAAAGAAATAGTCGCCTGTGGTGAGCCGCAACATAATCATAGTAATACATATTAAACATATGCCAATGGTAACGCGAAGTCCAAAAGTTTTCTCTAAACAATATTGCTTTTTAAAAACAGTCGAAAATATCCTCGTACCGCTGCTGCGGGAAAAAAGGGAATAAATGTATATTTTCTTCTTCTTTTTTTTTCTAACGGCTGCAGGCGGCGCAATTTGTACTATCTCATTGCAAATTGTCAACACGCTCATAAAAATTAGCTCGTGTGACGATAGATGCTCGATCTCGATATAGGCTCAGCCCACGGCCAACCCGCTTGGTGACGGGCAAGGCCAACGAGTATAGATGACGGCATCGAAGATAGAAAGTGGATAAATCCTCTAGGGGGCGAGAGCTTGCCGGCGGCGTCTTGCGGTATCCTCCCAAACCTGAACAAAAGCCTATTTTTTGCCATTCGAGGTGAATGGAGAATTTTTATCTTCTGTTTAGTACACACCAGCGGCTAATTGTTTTTTTATCGTACGCCTGGCCAGCGCCCGCCACACGTCACTGGCCATTGTGTCAAGACTTTGACCTAAGGGTGGGTCGGAGCCCCTAACGCGCACTCCGTTCAGAATTCATGACGCAATCGTTGGTCGAATCAAATATCGGCTTGAGTTTTTCTCATGCCGATCTTGGCCCATCATCGGCCCCAGGTTCGCTTTTTTTCGGGCTTTTCCAAAAGTTGGGAACTTTCTTATTTTCTAAACGTGCCCATAGGAAGCGTGGTCTATAAAACGTTGTCGGGCATCTTTGGAAATCGAACTTTTTTTTGAATACTTCTTTTTCTCATTGACATACCAGGTAGGTCTTAGTGCTAAATAAAACGTACGTGTGTTCTCTTTTTTAATTCCCGTTTTACCACAGAATATACTATCAATGTGACTACGGTAAGGATATATATACATAGGGGGGGCGTGAGCGTGGCTGAGACTCACATACCTATACATATATATATATATATATATATCCTTAACCTAGAGAATAATGCAGCAATCGCAGCGATGCTTCTCTCTAACTACACCTCTGGGTGCTGGGTCGGGTCGCCGTCGGAACTACTGTAGACGTTATGGCCCGCCAGTAGACGAATTCAGGTTGTATTTGGTTTCGATCCGCTTGCAGCACTCGTTGCTCGTCTGTTCGTTTATCGCTGTATCACAGGAATGCTCAATCACCAACGAATGCTTGCCTTTCGACGACCAAACATTTTCTCGATTTTAAAAGCCAGTGGATCGTAATGAAGGGAACCTCGCAGACACCACCCCTCAACCTGCAGTAGAATGCAGTAATCGCAGCGCTACTGCTCCCTGACTACACTACCCCCCCTGAGTGATGGGTCGGGTCGACATTGGAACTCGACGTTACGGTCTACCCGTACATGAACTCAGTGAATATTTGGTTTTGAATCGCACGCAAGCACACTCGTCGCTCGTCTGTTCATCTATCGCTCGCTGTGCTTGATTGCATGCCTGTTCGCATGTCACATGAATGCTCGTTCAACAACAAATGCATGCATGCCTTTCGACGACCAGACATAATCTCGAATTCAAACACGAGCGGAATGTAATGAAAGGAACTTGAGAGACCCCACCCTTGCCGAACCCACGTTCCTTACCGAATCAACCGGAGCAATGTGGCTCCCCGTCAATACCTTAATTTGTTCGAAATGAACTGTTCTCTTGCACAGCAACCGCTGAGATCGGGTCGCCATTGGAAGTCGACGTTGTAGTCAGCCCGTAGACGAGTTAAGACTCCATTTGGTCTTGAATCGCATGCAAGCACACTCCTCGCTCTTCTATACGTCTATCGCACGCAGTGCTTGTATGCATGCCACATCGCATATCACATGGATGCTGGTTCACCCACGAATGCATGCATGCTTTTCAACGACCAAGCATATACTTGAATTCACACACGTGCGGAATGTAATGAAAGGAACATCGGAGACCCCACCCCTCCCGACCCCACGCTTTTCACTGAATCAGCAGGAGCGACGTGGTTCCCCGTCAACATCTTCATTCATTCCCCAGAAAAAATGTTTTTTCACCACAACAGCCGGGGTCGGGTCCCCACAGGAACTTGACGTTATTATCTACCCGTAGACGAACTCATATTATATTTGGTCGTGAATCGCATGCAAGCACGCTCGTCGCTCGTCTATACATCTATCGCTAGCTGTGCTTGTATGCATGGCTTTTAGGATATCACATGAATGCCCGTTCACCAACGAATGCATGCATGCTTTTCAACCACCAAACATGTTCTGGAATTCACACAAGAGCGGAACGAAATGAGAGGAACCTCGGAGACCCCACCCTTCCCGCACCCACGTTTCTCATCGAAACAGCCGGAGCAACATGGTCCTCTGACAACATATATATTCGTTCGCAAGGAGATCATAGTTCTCTTGCGCGACAACACGCGCTGAACGAGTTTGGAAAACGGCCGAAGTTTTAACAATCTCCAGTCGTAGTGCTGCCGCCCCCTGACTGCACTGCTCTGAAAAAACATCAACATGAAAACCAAGGAACCTCCAGCATCGCCAACAAACAAATGGATAGCACTCGTCACAACCGTGGACCGCAACACAATATCCAATAGAAGAGAAAGGTCGCATTACGCCCACGTCTTTACGGGGACTGATGCAGTCCAACGCGAGTTGAATGCAAACACCACCAAATGAACAACAGAAAGTCTAAGCTAAGTGCTCTGCGCTACCCGTCTTATCGACCCCGAGCCCTTGGGTATCATGGTGAACTCAGGATGATCGACGTGCACTTCGGGAGATCGGAATGTTTGAAAAACTGTGAAATGATATTCGTCATGCCGTTGTACCATCTTACATTCAATAATGGATACAATTTTATCGTATACCAGGTACGTGTGTACACCTGTTTTTGGTGTTGGCAACCAGCATTTTGGTTGTCCACTTCCACGAAAAAATGCTTGACATTAATTGAAGAAGCCGAAATGGTGGGGGGGGGGGGGGGGGGGGGGGGGGGGGGGGGGGGGCCCTGGCCCGTCCCCCCCCCCGCATGCGTACGCCTTCCTTACCCCTATAAAAAATAGCCGGAGGGAAAAGAGAAAGGGGGGTTGCCTCGTCCCTTTCGCTTGCTTACGCCTCCCACCCCCTTCCACACCAACGAAACGCGGTCGACCTCCTTACCGGTCGCGCTCCGCTAGTGGAACGCCTCCCCCCCCCCAGACGCCTCCCCGCCGGGGACCCACCTCGACTGCCAAACGATTATGAGTGTAGTGATTCCGTTTCAAACGGCCCATGCGATCGGGATTAAGCCACTACCAATCGACCCCTATGTGCTTGTGCTTTCGGGTGGTTCCGTTTCTGACGGCCCGTTCGTACCGGGAACCCACCACGATTGCTAAACGATTATTGAATGTGATGATTCCGTTTCTAACGGCCCCTGCGATCGGGATTATGCCACCACTTAATCGACCACCACTTACGCGTGCTTTCTAGTGGTTCCGTTTCTAACGGCCCGTGCGATCGGGAAACCACCACGAAACCTAAACGATTAATATGAATGATTTCGTTTCAAAACGGCCCGTGCGGTCGGGATTCATCCACTACTAATCGACCGCTATGTGCTTGTGCTTTCGGGTGGTTCCGTTTGTAACGCCCCGTTCGTACCGGGAACCCACCACGATTGCTATCCGATTATTGAATGTGATGATTCCGTTTCTAACGGCCCGTGCGATCGGGATTATGCCACCACTTAATCGATCACCCCCTCACGCGTGCTTTCTAGTGGTTCCGTTTCTAACGGCCCGTGCGATCGGCAACCCACCACGAAAACTAAACGATTAACATGTAATGATTCCGTTTTCAAACGGCCCGTGCGATCGAGATTAAACCACTACTAATCGACCACTATGTGCTTGTGCTTTCGGGTGGTTCCGTTTCTAACGGCCCGTTCGTACCGGGAACCCACCACGATTGCTAAACGATTATGTGATGATTCCGTTTCTAACGGCCCGTGCGATCGGGATTATGCCACCACTTAATCGACCACCACTTACGCGTGCCTTTTAGTGGTTCCGTTTCTAACGGCCCGTGCGATCGGGAGCCCATCACGAAAACCAAACGATTAATATGTAACGATTCCGTTTCAAACGGCCCGTGCGATCGGGATTAAACCACTATTAATCGACCACTATGTGCTTGTGCTTTCGGGTGATTCCGTTTCTAACGGCCCGTTCGTACCGGGAACCCACCACGATTGCTAAACGATTATGTGATGATTCCGTTTCTAACGGCCCGTGTGGTCGGGATTATGCCATCACTTAATCGACCACCACTTACGCGTGCTTTCTAGTGGTTCCGTTTCTAACGGCCCGTTCGTACCGGGAACCCACCACGATTGCTAAACGATTAATATGTAATGATTACGTTTCAAACGGCCCGTGCGATCGGGATTAAGCCATTACTAATCGACCACTGTGTCTCCTTCCCCTCCGTTTGCCCATCCGCCGTGGAAAATTGTTGCGGGAGGGTGGGCGGGAAAAAAACAACTAGATGACTCCCTGACGTCTCCTGCCCGGTTCTATTCAGCTCGTGCAGGGCCTTGCCCGTCCGCTATCTCTTCTGGATACTCGCTGCCCGACGACCCCGCTTCACACCGCTCTATCGCTGCTTGCTCGTATCTGAACTGCTTTGGTCTTTCCTCCTCAATCATCCGGGTTTTCTATTATTTTTCATTCTTACCCCCGTACTAAACATCCCTTGTTATTATATGGGAAGCCCTTATATGGGAAGCCCTCCGCAACCGTCTCATTCCTTCACTGGTTTATCTTTTCTACCCGTTACCCCCAAACACCAGGTTGCCCCTACGACAACCTTCCTCTTTGGTTGTTCACTTCCACGAACAAATGCTTGATATTAATTGAAGAAGCCGAAATGGTGGGGGGGGGGGGGGGGGGGGGGGGTGCCCTGGCCCGTCCGCCCCCCCGCATGCGTACGCCTTCCTTACCCCTATAAAAAATAGCCGGAGGGAAGAGAGAAAGGGGGGTTGCCTCGTCCCTTTCGCTTGCTTACGCCCTCCCACCCCCTTCCACACCAACGAAACGCGGTCGACCTCCTTACCGATCGCGCTCCGCTAGTGGACCCCTCACAAGACCGCGGTTCCTTCCTTCTTCGTCCGGATATGTGTAAGGACTGTTTGGGTACTTTTGCAGCCTCCCAAGCGGTCCTTACTATACCGGGCGGAGTAGCACCTATAGTATTCAACCCCATCTCGTCCATTGTCCTGGCTGTCTCTCAAACTCCCCCCCCCATGCTCCAACACCTCTGATACCCATACCGGGTCTTCCATATTAGCCCTAACGTACACCATAAACGAGTCCGACGACCACCTTCCTTCTTTCTTAATCACTACCTCTGGCACTCTTCTCGCGGCCAGTCTCGTTGCCCCCCCTATTCTCCCCGAATGCAACGCGAATTCTTCCGGAATCAGACTTGCCCCCGTTCCGCTCCCCTCTTCCTTCCACCTCCTCCCTACACTGGCGAGACCTTTCCTCAAGCACTGGGTTGCCTTCCCCTGGACCAGACCCTCCAACCGTCCGTTCCTCTATATGTCATCAAAGGGGCTTCCCCTGTCAACTTCCCGTCATTGTACATTTCGAAAAGCTCCACCAATAGCCCCACTGCCCCCCCTTCCTCTCCTCCACCCCGGCCTGGTCTTGTCCTGACTAATACCGCCCCTTTTCTTCCTTGATCTCCCTTCGATCCCCTGAACCTCACCTCTACCTTATTTGCTTCCCGAATGCTACCCTCCGCCAGTTGATCGTTATCTCTGAAAAACGCAACATCCCCCCTCCTTAAGCAGTATACCTTATGATACACCCCTCCCTCCTTGGCAAACAATTCTGACGCTCGTAAAATAAAAAAATAGGACAGTGCCAGACCTATCCATAACACCCTCCCCCCTTCCCCCCATGATGCAGTACTTCCTTGCATCCCCCTCAGCATCCCCCAAGCCAATGGTCTTCTTACCCTCTGCTGACTACCCGTCTCTACGTGTGCCCTCTTGACCTTGCCTCACCGATCTGATCAATGGGTTACTCATGGGCACCGAAAGCCCCACGAACTGCTCATGGTAGAAGTTAATCGCCACTAACGTGCCTACTACCGTCGACTCCTTGTTCCCTTTTTCTGCGCAGCAGTACCCCATGAATTCGACCAACTCCCCCACTAACTCCATCTCCCCCATGTCTTTCTGCAGCCAACACCCCTTCCCGACCAACGATCGCCAGCTCACCCACATCCTCCAATTCGCCTCGTACGTTTTTCGAGACAAAGCTGCAACTCTTCCAAATGCGTACTCTCTCGCAATATCTCCGAACACATTAGCTGCTCCCCCGGTCTCAGTTCCTGCACCTGCCAAGCGATTTCGGGACATTCTGCGCTCAGTTTCTCGGGAATCTGTTCCTCCCGCCGCCTAGTCAGACCATCTGCCAACCTGTTATTGACCCCCCGTACGTGCCTTGCCTGAAAACACCACCTTCCCCTTGCTTCCAACGCCCCCATCATTCTCATCAATGCGCTTACTCTCGCTTGTTTCTTACCCCCCCCACGACACCTCTTTACCCAGGTTACGGCTGCTTCGTTATCTTCCCTCATCAAAACTGCCTCCCTCTTCCTACCCGGTGTCTCCCCCCCCTCATGTCCACCATTACGAACGCCGTCACCACCATGGCCATGACCTCCAGCAGGTTAATGGAAACTAAATCAGCTACCGGCTGCCCCCCCCTTATCGTACGTTTCTGCACCTCTTCTGGCAGGGGGAATCTCCAGTACACCCCCGTTTCCATGCACAACCCCCCTATCGCTGTCAATGAAGCGTCCGAAAACCAGGTTCTACTCGGCCGTTGCTTCACGAAGCTGAAAGACGGTGCTGTTATGCTCTCTCCCCCGTACCCCCCCCCCCGTCTCCAAAAACCATCTCCACCATCCCACGTCTGCCATGAACTCCCGCGACAACCGTAAAACTCGTCTCGCTTCCTTCTGCTTTCTGAACCTACCCCACGCACCCCCCCCCCCCCGGCCCGCTCCACCCCATCAAGATGCAGATTAGATAACTGCAGAAGCCGACGGACGAAGTACCGTCCGGGCCGGAATACAAAGGATGCGTGGTGCAACTTCCCTGCTAACACTAGCACCTCCCTCACCGTTGCCGTCTGCCGCCCTGCTGGCCACTGTGCCAATCGCGCGCGTAATTCGTCCACCTTTCGTTTCGGGAGGGCAATAGTCATGCTCTCTGTGTCAACATCGTACCCCAACACCTCTTGTTGCGTTGCCCAGCCTGTCACCTTTTCCCCCGAAAGTAACGGCTCCTCCCCTTCTGACCTCTCGCCCATAGCCTACTCGTGGATTCCCGCTAGCGATCGAGACAAGTCCAAGCACCGCGCCCCTTCCGGATCCCACTGAACCTCTACTGAGATGGCATCATCCATAAAAAATAACACAAAGGCTGGGTCGTCAGGCCCTCCCCCTTGCGCTGGCCGCACTATGCACTCTTCCGGCCACTGTGCTATCGGACACCCCCCGTTGCCTGCGCAACGGTCACGTGCTCTACCGCGCGGTCTCCTGCCCTCGAGAACGACGCGGATGCTCTCGTGGTGTTACGTTGCGCATGTTGCATCGCAGCTGATATCACGCCCCACCACCCCGGACTACCCCTCCACCCAAACTGCAAGCGCAAATCGACGAAAAGGTACTCCCCCAGTACACACCCGAAAGCCGCTGCACCGTCAGGGTCTACTGGGATCTGTCTGAACGCATTTTTGACGTCCATATTTTTAATAAGAATTCGCGCTCGATTCCCGAACTTAACCCTCAACCCCAGTACCCTTTGTAAAACCTCATGCATCACCCGCGCCGGCGCACATGCCGGAATCTCATCCCAATCCGTCGTCGAGTTCACCGACCCGCGTCCATTTTCGTGCTCGAATGTCATGTCGTGGATTATCCTTATCTTTTCGCGCTCTTCAACTACCCGAACTGGGGACACCCGCAGTCCCGGAACCTTCTCTGCTTGCTTCTTTTGGAAAACAATCGCCCTGCACCCCGCCACGTCCGCAACCGCTTTTCCCCACACTGCGTCGCTAAATTTCTACGCGCTTGAGTGGTTTCCATATGCCAGTTCCTGTGCAAGGTCCCCCCCTGGCCCAACGTCTACCGGTACCCCCACACGCGCTATGTGCCTCAACTTGTCGATTTCCGGGAATTGGTGCTTGTCCCAGAAGAACGCTTGTACGTGCTCTGGATCCATGTGGGGTGCTGTCAACGAACCCCCCAACCAATGCACCACCCTCCCTACCCCCCCTTCCCCCGCCTCGGTTACTCGCGACAAACCTGCCCCAGCCGTCGTATGTAAAACTCGCACTAAGCTTGCCGCCTTCACCGATTTCCCCGACACCTTCCCCAACAACCCCTGTGCAACCTCCCAACGCTTCTGATCTTCAACGCGCCGGCCGGATATCGCACCTGTTTGTGACAAAACCACCGACCCCGGAGTCGGACCCCCCTTCTGGCCAAGCGCCCAACCCGAACCCCCCGCCGTCGCCCTAGTCGCCGTCGCCCCCGAGGTCGTGACGATTGCTCGCTTGGTTGGCTCCGCTGTGCCGCGGAGCCCGTGTCCGCATTTCTTCGCCGGCCCGTCGTTCTCCTCCCCTCCTTCTCTGTCCCCGGCCTCCTCCCCCACCCTCCCCCGTCCCCTTCCCTCTTACGCTTCCCCAAACCGCCTCCGTCCCTCGGCAGATATGCACCTTTCGGGGTTTTGTAGCTGCCTTCGTGCCTGTACCTGCACGGCAGCCCCCTCTTAGGCTCGTGGAGGCACGCACCGAGTTCCTCATACTCCCGGCAGGGTCAGTCGTAAGGTCCTTCCCCCCCCTTCCCCCCCCCCCCCCTCCCCCTCCGCCTGCCCCCCCCGCCCCGTCCCCTCCGCCCCTCCTCCCCGCCCCACCCCCCCTGCTCCCCGTCGCACTCCTTGCTCGTTCCCCCCCCCCCCCTCCCCCCCCCCCCCCCCCTGCGGCCACGCTTCCGCTTGTCCCCCCGCCTGCTCCCCCCTCCCCGTCCTCTCTTGTACCCCCCCGCGGCGTGCTCCTCGGTGTGTCCTACCTCCCCTAGGTGGATGGGCGCTGCCGTGACCCACGTATGTGTCGGCGAGAACGGCGGTAGGGGCAACGGGTACACGTCGCTCGGCCCTGGAAACGTGCTGATTTCCTGTTTCAACATATGTGCTTGCCGGGTCACTTCCTCCGACCACTCCTGGAGGTCTTTGTTAAAACATTGCACGAATTTTGCTTCAAACTGCTCCGACAGGGCCACCTGCGTATTCTGCGCGTGGAACGTCCTCACCCCTTGCGCGACCACCCGGAAACGCTCCACCAGCTTATTCGTCCTACGCAGCGACGCTTGGCGAAAGGCTTTGTTTCCGTCCACCACGTACTGCATGTGGTGCGTCAACAGAAAAAACACTGCCTCCACCCTGTGGTCCAGCGACACCTGCGCGCTCCCCCCCCGAAGCCAAAATGGTCCCTCTGCGCGAAATTCCTCACATCAATGTTGCTCAGCGCTGTTACGTGCTGTGCCCCTTCCCCCTTGACGATGAAAGTCCCTATAATCGTGCCCAAAACATCCGCCGAATCAAAGGGTGGGGGTTTCCCAGCCCCGCGCAGTGATGACCAGACCACTGTTGTGCGGTTGCTCTTGCGCCACATCGTCTCCGCTACTGATGCCTTGCTTCCCCGCTCCCCACCTCCCCATCCCCATCCCCCCCCCCCCCCCCCCAACCTTGCAACCCGGACGAGAAATTGGATGCTCCTCCCTCCCCCCACTGCGACCTGGTGCTGAGTAATGAACTGCTGCCTTCCCCCCACCCGGGAGCTGCTTCGTGTTGTGACTGCCGGTGCAACCTCCGTGCTCCCCTCTCCCACGGACTTGTCTCCTCCCCCGCCCACCGCTACTGTCCTTCGGGTGCCCCGATCTGCTGCTGTCGCGACCCCGACACGTCTATCTCCCACTCGCTTACATCCCCGAACCCCCCAGGTCTGACTGCTTCTGCTGCTGTAGCTGCGGGCTTGGCCGCTGTTGCTGTTGTCGCGGGTTCGGTACTCCCCCCGCCCCAACCTACCCCCCCCCCCCCCCCCCCCCCCCCCCCCCCCCCCCGTTTTCCCTGCCGCATTGCTCTGATGCCCACCCTTGCTGCTGCTGCTGCTGTGGTCCCCCCCCCCCCCCCCCCCCCCCCCCCCCCCCCCCCCCCCCCCCCCCCCCCCCCCCCCCCCCCCCCCCCCCCCCCCCCCCCCCCCCCCCCCCCCCCCCCCCCCCCCCCCCCCCCCCCCCCCCCCCCCCCCCCCCCCCCCCCCCCCCCCCCCCCCCCCCCCCCCCCCCCCCCCCCCCCCCCCCCCCTGTATGCCCACCCTTCTTGCTGTGGTGCCCGCTCTTGCTGTAGCTGCTGTGGTGTGCCCCGGCTATGCGGCTGCTGGGGTTCCCACCCCTGCTGCTACTGCTGGTGCGGCGGACCTCCCGGGCCCCAGCGTGCCTGTGAGGGCCCGTTAAATTTCGTGAGCTGATTGATAGCCCGCCTCCCCCCCGCCTCCTGCCGGTACGAACTCCCTCCACCCGACCGTCGGGGGCCCTGAGACTCGTTTCCGGGAAAAAAAAAATTGGTCGTGGTGCTGCAATGGGGCATGCTGCATGGCATTTGACTGTTCGCGGTTCCCATACGAGCCGTTCCCCCTCCCCCCCTACCCTGCGACGTGTATCCCCCTACCTACCCCCCCTACCCCCCCTACCCCCCCTACCCGACCGCATTTGAGCTCCTTGGTGTACAATCTGGCTATCCTCGAAGTGCACGTTCCTACTCGTGCCCAGGCCACTCAGGGTATTCGTTCGCACTCTACCGTCTTCGATGTTGCCGGGCCCTCCTGCTGAAGACTGATCGTCCTCCGCGTTACCGGCCGCCCCGTTCCCTTGGGGCGACCCCCGCCTTGGCCCTGGGCCTCCCACAAAATTGTCGTGCTCCTCGTCCTGCTGCTGTATCGCGGTAAGCGGTTCCCCCATCCTGCCCGTCGACCCTCCCAACGCACAGGCTCAACGACTGCTGACCACTTGACGATTCCTTGACGTCCTAAAAAACATCTAGATGACTCCCTGACGTCCCCTGCCCGGTTCTATTCAGCTCGTGCAGGGCCTTGCCCGTCCGCTATCTATTCTGGATACTCGCTGCCCGACGACCCCGCTTCACACCGCCCTACCGCTGCTTGCTCGTATCTGAACTGCTTTGGTCTTTCTTCCTCAATCATCCTTCCTCTTGTGCCGCGATGATTTTACTACATCGAAAATAACACACCGATCGTCGTACATAGGTTGTGCATCTCTAGCAAGATACCGGTACGACGGAACGACGACACAGCACGCACACCCAATGGAAAGCACCAGGCACGTTCGACCTTCTTCGATGCCCACGGTTCCACTATTGTCGGTGTTGCATACCAACCGAGCGTTGTGCTCGGGACCAGGTACAACACTTGAAGGACTGAACACCGAGCAACAAAAGGAACGTAGAAAGAAAACTGGAGATAGAGAACCGGTACGCAAGCCCTTGCCGGACACGGGTCACAAGTGGTAAGACAATTTCAGCTGGGCGTGATGATGAGTTTACACACAACAGAGCGTATCTTGCTGTGTGCGGAGGATTCGGGCTGCATGATAGATATACGACGCAGCCAAGCCTGACCACTACCAGTCTAGCACGTTAGTGTCGGGTGTGCCACAACCAAAGGATCGTTTTTTTTCTCGTTGATTTGATTCTATGACCACCGTCGAAAATGCTGATATTTTTCTTACATAAAGGTGTATCTTGAGCGAAACAATCGCGGGGGGAGGCTGTGTCGCACGTGTTGAAGTTATTTAGTCACGGAGTGGGTTTTTACCACAATTCAGGCATGATTTTTCTGGACCTTGGGCGTATCTCTCTTTCTTCTATTGGCGTGGGGCTATTTACCATTGTCCCGATACATATATAGTGTACAGAAAAGATCCATCTGAACAAGTCATCTTAACTCGTCAAAAAAACACATCCCCCCGAGGATGTATGTATATATGGTATTCATACTGTTATACAAGGTTCCCCTCCGGGAGGTGCCGTATTAATAGGGGAGTGGCGCAAGAGCGAAATAATAATACTCGTACGAAACCCTGCACACTAGTTTAGAAGTATAGCATTTGCACCCACCCATCATTTTAACGTGAAGAACACACACAACATATTTTTGAGGACAGACTATTATACTGATGTTCGCGGAATTAGTGTGGGATCAACACTACAATAATAATATATAATAGGGTATTATCGGTAAGTGGAGATATATTGATCCAGCTGACTCGCGGCGATTAATTCGTAAGTACATAAAAGTTGCGCGAGGTCGAGGTTGCGCCAAAATACTTTGTGACCGGCTGAGTAATAAGGTGAAGCACATACATACATACTGGTAATACAATATATATGTTCCCCCAAGATAAATGTTTCCGGGTGCTCAGGGTAATATCAAGGTTTCACAGGTAAATAAATGCTCGAGAACAAATCGTAGTCCCGAGTACTGAGAGTATTGGAATACTGGCGGCAAAACTACTCCGAGTACTGAGAAGGCCCAAATACTGAGAGTAATGAGAGTGTGAGCAGTACCGAACCCCGAGAATACAGGTTGCTTAAAGTATGTACCCGCAGTAGTATCGAAACACGAAATAAATAAATACTTGGGGGTGAAGGCAATATATGCGCAGTACCGAACCTCTCGAGATACTGAGAGCATTCGCAGTCATGTTATACTTCGAAGTATCGAAATACTGGCAGACTGCTTTGATTGCTCAAGTTTTGTCTCCTGCGAAAGTAGTTTGCTCCAACTCCCACTCGTGTGGGACTATCTGGGTGTGTTTTGTGCCGAACGCTGGGCCTGAGACTTGTCGACACGGTGCACAACGGTTGAAGTATACTTCATACTCGAAGTATACTGGGCATATTGAGGGTATTTCATTACTGCAAGTGCTGAGTCTCGCAGAAGAAGCAGCAGCACGAACACTACCAACGGAAGAAATAAATTCTGCTATAGACTAGTACTTACTGGTATACTTGTAGTACCCGCGGTACAGATCAACGAGATTCTCGAAGCACAACAGGCGGTATCCATGCCAGCAGCAGTAGCGAACCCCGCATCAGTTCGAGCCCGAAGTATACGCAGTAGTATCTACAGAAGAACATCAAAATACTGCGAATATATATACTCGCAGTATCGGTATCTCGAGTACAAAAACCCCGAAATACTGCGAGTGAGTGTACGAAGTACCTATCTATACGGTAACAGCAGCAGTATTTTCTCGAACATACTTTGCTTTACTCCCAAGTTTTCGGAGTACGTAGTAGCTGTGAAATGTTGAGGTATGAACGCACGCCACACGCAAGCGCGCCCAAACTCTTTAATTTGGGCTAAAACACACAAGCATGTACTCAATCATATTATACACGTTCAGAAAAGCAAGGTGTGGACGAATGTATTATTATTACTGCTGTAGTACTCTGTTATAGTCCTGGTACAAAAATAGTCAAAAGTGAAATAAAAAAAAAAACGTGGATGGTGCAAGTCGAACCTCGGAAACGAAAATAAATGTTATCCATCGCAGTACATAAACGTATACGCCAGAACAGTGCTCTCGTACAAGTGGCATGTCGTGCACGATCTCCTACACACAGCAGTAGTAGAGTAGCTTGTACAGGTACGACTGCATATTCAGCAGTACTGTTGTAAAATGCAACGCGTGGAACGTACGTGTACTGATCCCCTTTCAGCTACTGGCTCTTTTTTTTTTTTTTTTTTTTTTTTTATCCATCACTTTTACTTCCCAACCCACTCGTAGGAGGTTTTACCCTCGACGACCTTCTGGACAAGCCGTGGTCACAGGTGTCTAGGATATATCAGTCAGCAATGTAGGACACACTGCAATCAGAACTACTGTATACAGTACTGCTGTAAGTAAGTACATTTGTACGAAGGCTGCTGTGCGAATGAGCCGCAGTACGATCATCCATACGCACAAGGTGTGCCCACTGCTGCTGCTGGGCAGCAGGGTTGGTTGTGGTGCTGTCGGAAGCAGGAGGCAAGCACGCTCTGTGCACTGCTGTGGGTATTGTTCTCTAGGTGGTGGTCCGTGCTCCGTGCAACAACCCAAAAAAAATGTACCAGGTATGTCGTATGGGACAATTTTTGTACGTGCTGGGTACATACGGATAAAAAAATATATGGCAGACGATGGAATGCGGACGACAGGCTCCGACAGAGACACAACCAACCACAGCAACACTGCGCATATGGTTGTGTCGAACACGCACGGCGTGTGGGCGGCAGCGTTGGAACGATGGGATCTGTGCATGTTGTCTGTTGTGTGTTGTGTACCTGGTATATGCCTGTGAGCTGTGTGCTCACAGCTCATGATGAGAGCAGGGGGAGAAAAAAGAGAGCATGACAATGTACCGATACGTACGTACAAAATAAGGCCTCTTGACTGAAACCAGGGAAATCGTCTTATCCACTGCCGCCGGAAAAAAAATTTAAACGCCTGCCACGCGCTTCAGAGTGCACGGATCGCGCCGAGACCTGGACCAATGTGTCCAGCAGGGCTTCCCGTGTCCGTGTACTTACTGTTTTGCCTAAAAGTGCTCGTGCGAAGAGAAAAGTTGGCAAAAGTACGAAAATTTGACAAATATACGTATACATATACGGGGGTCCAGCGTCCCCGGTGGCTTGGTAGGTGGTCCGCGCGCCTGTCAAGATCAATTTTGTGGGTTCAAGTCCCACCGAGTGCATGCTCATAGGGACTTGTTCTTGCATAAAAAATTGATAAAAGCGGAAAGCGCGAAAGCGTGAGTTGGCTACATTCGATGAAAATCGACGAGCAGTGGGAATGCTGAACCCTATGCGCGACAAAAATAAAGGCACGTACCGGGGGGAAGAAGGGACGACACCTGTGACCACGGCTTGTCCAGAAGATCGTCGAGGGTAAAACCTCCTACGAGTGGGCTGGGAAGTAAAAGTGATGGATAAAAAAAAAAAATAAAAAAATAAAAAAAAATAGTAAATAAGATCAAATATTCTGAGTAAAAATAGGCAAATATATAGTTTTTTTTATGTATACCATAGGTCCTATTAACAATGGACCCCTGTAATACTAGAAATCCACCTGGTACGACGTATGGCAAGATCTCTCTGGACCCTCGGGCCTACCATTCTATTTGCTTCCACTAGGGTGGAGATAATTACCTTTTTCTTACATATGTACAGCAGTGTACATCTTGCTAGCGCAGAAGAGCATCATACCGCTGCCTCCCGGCAGGAAGCATCGCGATAAAGCTCTTCAGCTGTGGAGTACCGCAAGCAGTAGGTCATCATTTGGGTGAAAGCACCCTATGAAAGCCACGTTGAAACTGACAACTACCAGAAGTAACGACAAGTCCTAAAAATGTATATGCCGTCATAGATCTCGTGTTATTATGGTGTTCATGTACCCGGTGCGTTGGCATCGAACTTGCTTTACCTATTAATGGGCGATTATTTCTGGTTGATCTCAGTCTGCACATATTTATTGATAGTATCTCTCTAATGTAAGAAATATCAACAGACACTGGGTTGTGCTGATGTAGTTGGGTTGAAAGGATGGTTTGTGAAGACAACACACCCATATTACCGTAGTTACAAACTATATTCGAGGGGTCTCAATACAGGCATGTACCACAAGCGTATACATACTACTACCGCTTTGCATTATTCAGGGTTACTGCAAAGCTTGTTTTCTCTACATTATTCATACGCGAAGTATATTTCAGTCTATTCAGTATGCCGAGCTGCCTCACACAGGCTCAGTTTAGTCTTGGCAGATACGCCACATACTTCTGTACACTATGCTGCCTAGGTATCGATGAGATAGCTACCGCTGTGCATGGCCTACGCCACTACTACTGTACTTAAGAGATATACATACGGACGAAGATTCGATTAACCTTTCAAATATACGAAATATATCAAAAGCACAGACACACAAGATTCGACTACCTTTCGGGCCTCGATGTATTTACCCCGATCCGGGTCGTACTACTACGGAGGATCATAGTCAATAGGATCTACGGTATGTGATATGAGTAGAGCACTCATGGGCTATTTTTTTTTTTTTTTTTTTTTTTTTTTTTTTTTTTTTTTTTATTCATCACTTTTACTTTCCAGCCCACTCGTAGGAGGTTTTACCCTCGACGATCTTCTGGACAAGCCGTGGTCACAGGTGTCGTCCCTTCTCCCCCCCGGTACGTGCCTTTTATTTTTGTCGCGCATAGGGTTCAGCATTCCCACTGCTCGTCGATTTTCATCGAATGTAGCCAACTCACGCTTTCGCGCTTTCCGCTTATCAATTTTTTATGCAAGAAAAAGTCCCTATGAGCATGTGCACTCGGTGGGACTTGAACCCACGAAATTGATCTTGACAGGCACGCGGACCACCTACCAAGCCACCGGGGACGCCGGCTATAGATATAGATAATATGTTGCAGTCTTGTAGTCTCACGAACACGTTTCCAAAGAATGGATTAACCCGGCGGATATTCCGTTAGTTGAAAGTAACGTTCTCTTAGGAATGTTCCCTAGGGCAGAAAACCCCTTAGACGAGAGTAATGTTCCTTAGCGCAGATAGGACCACGAAGTGAGATACTCTTATATTAGCAGAAGAACGATTGGTAGCCATAGGAAAGTTCTGTAGGCGTACATCAGATAAGAGGAATTTAGGAGAGCCTGTGGCGTGGGGTGGGACGAGTATATCTGGGCGTCGAGTCCCGCCCCCCTACCTCTCACTTCTCTACCAGAGCACCTCCTCAGCTCTCGCCATCAATAAGAAGATCTAAATCAGAAGAAGCGAAGCACTGCTTTCCAGCTGCCAGAACAACCTGCGTCCCTTGCCACTACCCTTACCACTACCCTAGAGCCTTCCCCGCATCACATCTGACGTCGTCGCATTCAATGAATGTTCTGGCCAAGCTTGGGACTTCAGCGCTTCTTCTAGATCTTCTCACGATCATGTGAGCCATCCTTATCCGGGAGGCATCTGGTTTTGAAGTCAACTTTTTATTTATTTGTTTTTGTTTATGTTCCCTGTTTCTCGTCTCTTTCGTTCTTCTTGCTCTCTCTTTTCTTTCGTTTTTTCTTCTTTTTTTTACGAACCTGCGTTACTGAGTGCGTTTATAGTGTAGAGCGTGACAAGCTGCCTAGTGGCATAAGTAGGCGCTTCTCCCCCCCCCCAGTATAGGAGAGTTGACGCTTCTCCCCTCCTAGCAGGCACCGTCAAATCGCACGTGCAAGTACGTACAACAAGCTCTGTTGTTTGTAAGTATTGATTGGTGCTATTAACAGTGCTATTAGCAGTATGATCGAGGTTTGTTTTTCCGCTCCCTATACCCCGTCTCCGCCGTGGAATGACGAGGTCGATATCCTCCACGATACGTGACACCACGTGGTTGAATGCACCTGGAGACCCCCCAAAATGACCTCGTGCTCATCGCACAAACCAAGCAGCGTTTTCCTTTGTACCCCTCCGCCTCGATATGCCCGCCCTTTCACAGGGAATGCACGTAGTAAGTACTACTGTAGGTGGAACTATTGGCACATTCTTGCCCGCAGATATTTTGTCTGCATCTTCCGGTTTATACTCGTGTTGTATGGGATTTGACCCTTATCACAACTACAAAGAAGCTGCTTTCGTACTGATAGGACAAACACGCAGCAGTACCGACACCTTATTCTTTGATACGTGATATGTATGCCGGTGGTGTGACCTACTACGCCATCGTTAGTATACGCATCTGTGAGCAGCGTACAAACGGCTCGGCCATCATTTCGAATTGTATCCGCTTGTATCCATCCCATAGAATATTCGCCCGCGAGTTCTTGAGAGGCCATTATTATTATTATTTTTATTTTTTTTTCCTGATACGAGCAATGGTATACGTATTGACTGACCTTACTTGCGACCCCCCTGATAGCGAGAAGAGCCATATATATTGTTTTATTATTTTTTTTCATGCCGTTTTGTTTTCATGCCCTTTGGTTACTGGATTTCAAACCACATACTGGCCTGCAGAGACTGGTATACGAGCGAGGTACAAATAGTGAATAGTGGTACAATGGTACGTAGTACTGCTATTACGAATATAGTACCAAAATTTCCCGTGAACCCCCCCCCCCCCCCCCTCGTTCCCTGCCATATATTTAGGTAGCCAAACGATGCACAATTGGGTCGGTCCCCCCGTCTCGATGTGATGGAGTCGCACATCCATCGTATTTTTTTTTTTTTTTTTTTTTTTTTTAATCATCACTTTTACTTTCCAGCCCACTCATAAGAGGTTTTACCCTCGACGATCTTCTGGACAAGCCGTGGTCACAGGTGTCGTCCCTTCTCCCCCCCGGTACGTGCCTTTAGTTTTTATCGCGCATAGGGTTCAGCATTCCCACTGCTCGTCGATTCGCTCATCGAGTGTACAGCTAACTCACGCTCTCGCGCTTTCCGCTAATCAATCTTTTGCAAGAAAAAGTCCCTATGAGCATGCACTCGGTGAGACTCGAACTCACGAAATTGATATTGATAGGCTCGCGGACCACCTACCAAGCCACCGGGGACGCCGGCTATAGGAACGCATATACTCGCAGACGGATTTTATATGGTTGCACGTAGTATTAATAGCTCTTTTGGGACCAGCGTACATATGTGCACCCCTCTTCAGATTGGCCCATCCTTACGCTGCTTCTACCCTACGAGGTACAGAACAAGCGGCATGATGCACCTCCTGCGGCGCCTTTACTATAAAAACAGGGCGCATGTTGCCGAAATTGACCAGATTTCTGCTACCTTTTTTACCCCACCCCCCCACAGCCTCTATAGGATACAAACAACGGTCATTATTTTCATTTTTTTTGTTATATATATATTTTTATTTTATTTTTTGCTGCTGCTGCTCTTTACGTGCACAATTTCCAGCCTTGACGACATAATAAGACGGCTTTATGTTGCTGAACTTTGGCCCACGGCTGCCTATGTATGCCTAAATTTCCCAGTTTGACGCCAGAAATAAGGTATATGCCGCACAAATAAGTCCGGCTACAGCTCCCCACGTGCACGATCTTCCGCGTTAACGACACAACGAGGCTTCATGGCGCCCACAACCTGGTCTGACTACTGCTGTTTACGTCTACCCCCCCCAGCTGTACTACATTAACAGAATGTACGACACCTCATCTGGTCCGAATATTCTGTTTGGTCGTGTTTGTTTTCCCTCCCTTTCCCGTTTCGCTTTCGACTTTTCTTTTTTCTTTTTTCTTTTTTTTCCCGACTTTTAAGCCAAAGCAGGGTAGACACTGTTCGAGTTTGTAACAAGTGTTATTTTCCAGCGTATCCCATCCCCACCCGCTTTTACAAATATGCAGGGTACACGCTGCCTAGAACTGTAACACTACAAAGGCTACACAGACGAGTAACATATCATCTGTTTATCCCTTGTTTGTCCAGCTTCTCACAAAAACAGCAGCTGCCTGCTGCTCATATATGCAACATAATAACTGTGGCCCGGGCAGTGACCAGTTCCAAAGAGATGAACTAAATGCTGCCCAAATTAATCAAAATAATATACAATTTTTCGCGGCGGATTAGAGTATTGGACCTCCCCACAGGAGCCGAATGATACCCTTTTCCACATTTTTACGTACCGGGGTCTAGTTATTTATTTTTGTTTCCCACTTGTGCTACTTCTACGATACCCTACGTATCTCACATCGTATCGGACCTCGCGACGCCCCGAAAATGCACCGGTTGCTGTCTGTTTTGCCACGGAACGACAAGCTGCCCACCGTTCAGGGAATCGCCCGATATTCTGTGCAGCTCCTAAATAGTGCCGGCATGCTGCATTTTTTTTTTTCCCCGATTCGACCTGCACATTTTCTTTACGGGTACACTCGTATTTGTACGTATTTGTATGCCAACGAAAGGTCTTGCACTGCCCACGCTCAGTAAGCGTCACGCCCTGTTATCAATACGAACATTGGGCATTTCAGACGGAGTTCTGTTCAATTCTGTTCAACTGATATCACTTGAGTGACCCCGGCGCGACTACCGTCAATCAAACGCGAGGCGCCTGGCGCTAGTTAGATGCCCTCAACTATAAAAATATCCTTCGACGGGCACTAAAATCGTGGCACGCACAACCTCAACACCCCCTATCGTACGTCCTTACCGTCACTCCTTTCTCTCTCCTAGATCGGTTTGTTGGTATTGTATCCGCCTACCCTGATCCAAGCCTGGATCCACCCGCCCTCTCCATCTTCCACCAAACCTTTTCCCGCCCCAGTACAAGCGTTCCACCCGCCTAAACATGGCCGAGAAAGCTTCCTCCACCAACATTCCCGGCGCCCACTCTCCCGACGCCACCAACCCCCGCGAGGCGAGGTATGCCGCAAGGGCCTTTTGCGCTACCGACGACGACACCCCTGGCTTCGAAACCATTCTGAGCGACTTCACGCTACACCCCACCACACACACGGGATCTTCTCCAATGGGAGCAGGCACGACCAGTGCCGGGCCTACCACCAACCCGGAGGTCTCTGCACAGGAAACCTCCACCCTGGCTCTCAATCCGGGGCGTTACCAAGGCGATTCCACGGCCCTCCGTGAGCGCCGTGCGGCCCTCAAATCCCACCACGAGCAGCTCCTCCTTCTCGCGAAAGAGGGCGCTGACCTCCTACTCGTGTTACCGCCGTTCCCCACCCCTTCCTCGAACCCTTTCGACTCCACCTATGGGACTACAGCTGCGACCGCGGCCACCACGGCCCAATCGCAGCCGTTCGCTCCTCACCATGGGCACCCTATACGTCCGCCGCGATGTCTAGGACCACCACCTCCCAGCCTCCCAAAAACCAAACTGGGACCATGATGTCCCAGGCACCACTACCGGCCCAACCCTTGCCAGCCCCCATACCCACTGGGCACCGGCACCCGCAGACGTTCGGCTTTGAGCCCAATGACTGGGTCTTCCTCGACGCTAAGCTCCGCTGGATGCAGAGTACACGCGACGCGACGGCCTCGGATGTCTCGCTAGAGGTACACCATGTATGGCGGCTCTTCACACCCGACTGTAACCCGTCGATCACTTTCGTTCTGGCCCGCGCCGCCACCGAGGGTGTTTCTTCCGAGTTCATCGGGGCCGCCCATACCCATTTACTCGAGCCACGGTATTCTCACTCGAACGCCGGCCGCGGCTACGTGTGGAACCCAACCGTCTCGACCCGCTCCCCCGACACCCTCAACCACCCGCCCCACGATGGACATGCCATCGCCGACGACACCGCCCCTTCCCACCTCGACAGCGCCGCCCCCTACGACGACAGCGCCCCGCTCCTCACGAACGCGCAGCCTGATGACGAGAGCCAACACGGAGCCCACGACGGAGGCGGAACGTCGTGGTGTCCCACGCCCAAGCCCTACGAGCTCACGGTGACCACTGCCCCAACTGCAATGGCACGGACATAGTATGAAGACCTGCCCCCTGCGCTTCGCAACACGTTCAGGATGCTCTTATATCGCCGTGGACACTACGAGCACAACCTGGAGCGAAACTCCAACCGCTACGACAACAACAACCGTCGAGGCAACAACAACAACAACCGCAGCGGAAACTACAACAGCAACCGCTCCAACCAGAACCACTCCCGCAACTACCGCGGCAACAACGGGCGCTCCGACAACTGGCGCCACAACAACGGTCGGTCATACGACAACGGCAACCGACAGTCACCAGGGCAACAGTTCCAACAACAACGCATCGAGCCTGCCCCCCTCGTCTTCCGCGTTGACGGTGCATACCCCTGCGACCAATACTTCCGCACCTGCCGCCCCCGCGAACATGCGGATGGGCAGCACCAACTCGGGTACCCACCCGAACCAACGGCAGCCGGGAACCTTCCGCACCAACGGACAAGCCGATGGTGGAGCAACTGTCGCATCTCCACCAACAGCATCTACTGCGAGCTCCCGAGGCTCCCAGGACGCACGAGTAAATCACGTGCATCACGCCTCCCCGACCCCTGCCCTCCAATGCCCCCCCCCTACCCCAGCCCATTTCACAGCCACTTGTTCAAGCACTGATCATCTTTCCCAAGTGATTGCCTTGAGGTGTGGGCGGGAGGAGGCCAAGACGCCGAGCCCCACCGGGATGCTCCACTCGACGTCTTCTGGCGGTGAGCAACGCTGCTTGCCGACTATTGCCGAGACCCCAGACATTGCTACACTGGGAAACGTCTCAGCGATTACGGCTACCAGCGGTTCCGGTTCACACGAAACTACTGTTTCGTTTACCGGGCCATCGCCCCCTGAGCCTGCCACAAATTGGCCGCTCCATACGCGCTTGTTCCAGCATGCGCGCATTGCTTGTGACAGCGTTGAACCCGCGAACGACGGGCTTCCTCCAGCTGCCACGGTGTTGACACCACCGCTGTCCCTGAGCCTCGAGGGACAGTCCCGTTTTAAATACGGAAGACTCGCGACCAACGTCGACCAGGGTCTGCCCTGAGCCCCCTGACCCGTCCTCCTCGCCTGCTTCGCGCAAAGCGTGGACACGGACCCCAGGTGTGGCATCCCCTAGCGAGTATGCCCCTGTTCTCCAAAAGTTGGACGATAGGGCGCTTGAGGGTCGTCCCGCCCGGCTTATAAGCCCCGGCGAGGACCGCCCCGGTACCTCGGCTTTGCCGAGCAATTCCCCCGCGAACACGAGGGTTCCGGCCAGCACCGCTCGATCGTTGCTGACTCTACCTCCGTCGACGCCAGGCGGCGATAGGAAAGATTATCGTCGCCCCCCACCCCCAACACAAAAGACGCCATCAACTGCGCACGTCACCGCAGAGGCCGCCTCATCTTTCCACTTCTTCTGGGACTCCTCTTCGGTCTTTTCGCAGTGGTACCTGTGCGACATCGAACACGATGGCGTCACATACAACTGCGCTGAGCAGATGATGATGGCGCAGAAGGCCGCGCTCTTCGGGGACATCACACCTGAGCGCCGCATCAAAGCGACCCGCGACCCAGCCCGCCAAAAAGCACTTGGGCGAACCGTTTCCGACTTCGACGAAATGGTCTGGGAGCGACACCGCTACACCATCGCCCTCTACATTAACTTCTCCAAGTTCCGCCAACACCCGGAGCTACGGGAGGAGCTAATAGCAACCGGCGACAAGCACATCGCCGAGGCCAGCCCACACGACCTCATCTGGGGCATAGGCTTCAAGGCCGACCATCCGGACGCCTGTGACCCGACGCGTTGGCGTGGTCGGAATCTGCTGGGCAGGATACTGATGGACGTTCGAGCAAACCTCGGCGCCAATCGCTCCGCCCAGCCTCCATTCCTCCCCATCTTCACGACCCGGAGCCAACACCCGCCCCCCCACCGACTCCACCCGGGTCTCCCCCACAGCCGACGGCATCCACGAAACAAGTTCGACCCCTCCATGGCAACCGCCTACCTCTCGACTTGGGCCACTCCTACCGCCGTCTACCCCCGACGCCTACCCCAGCAGCCACTTTGCCCAAGTGTCCACCATCAACACCGCCACTGACAGCCACCTCCCTACCCGACGCGTCGTTCACGACGAAAGTACTCGTGCACAGCGGCCCCACCGCCACTACGCGCCGCGAACTCGTGGCACTGCTCGATACCGGCTCGCCCCAGTCGTTTATCACCGCAACCGCGGTGGAACAACTGAAGGCTTCCCAGGCAGCCACCGATGCATGCGAACGGCACAGTTCCCCCCGTTCATGGGGAGGTTTCGGCACTTCAGCCCCCCTCTCCACCTCCGTCTCCATCCGCTTAAGCATCCAGTTTATATGCGCCTCCGGTCCCCCACTGCTGCCCTGGCAGTATGGGCCTGCGTAGTTCCTGCAGGAACCATGCAGCACCCCATCCTTCTGGGACGAGACAGCTGGATGCGCTTCGAGCAACCCTCGTATACCACGCTCCAGCAACAGCCCACCCCCCCCCCCCACCAACCTCCCCGGCGAACCCGCGGTGAGCTCTCCTTGAACCACCATGACCCCAACGGAGCCTCAGCATTCATTCCCGACGACCGTTCCACCGACGACGTCTACCACCTCCGATTCGCCGGCAACAACGCTATATCGCTTTCCTCCACCCCCAAGCTCGTTAAGGTCAACCTGGCGCGCCAGTCAGGCGCTCCAGCATTTACCGGGAACTACATGGTGAACATGCTCCCCCGCGAGAACCCACTCTCCGACACGGCCATTTTCGTCTCCGACGGATGCCAAACGGTCCCCCTATCTGGATCTACCGATCTCGAGCCGGGCGACCTCCTCGGAACCTCCTACTCCCCACTGGTACAGGTACCACTTTCCACCCTTGGACACCCTTCCTTGGCCCCTCCCCACCCCCCTCAAATTCCGGATGTACATGCCCTCCACGACAACATTCCCGTGGCCGACCAGAGCCCATCGACAGATGACCCTCCTACCGCACCAAAAGCCCCGTGCCCACAACTCCTTGCACGCCTCAACACCGACCAACGGGACAGCTTCCTCGACCTCTGGGAACGTCTGCCGTTACACCTACGCGACGTCAACTTCGACCTGCACGGTTCTGGATGGACCCCGTCGGTGATCAACAACCTGGGAGACGTCCTCTGCGAGTTCCAGGACGTCTTCTCCACCACCAAGACTGACTTCGGCTCGTGCCCGCTCATGCCGTTCAAGATCACCGTACCCCCAGACAGCCCAACGGCTCGAGCTCCTTTCAGCGTACACCTACACGCTGGAGTACCGGAAGGGCACGGCCAACGGCAACGCCGACTTCCTCTCCCGGCTTCCCCAACCAGCCACCGACGGCGACCGCACCGGACGCAACCGCCGCACTGGCCCCGACACCGTCGGCATCTACCTCATCCGCCCCTGCGGCTTCGCGCCGAAAGACCCTTCCACCCCGGGTATCGGCTTCGGTGGGCTCGTGTCCCCCCCTTCCGGACCCATCCCAACCGTCCAGCCGCTCCCCTTCACCGACGACGACTTCCGCGACTTTCGCCTACTCGGACCACGTATGGAGCACCCCACCCTTTCCCCCGCAACCCACACCTTCCTCGGGCCTATTGCGACCCGCGACTCCACCACCGGACAGCTTGCCGGCACCGAGAATGCCGCCGTGAACACCGGAGCTCCTCCAGGCTCGGCTTCCATGCCGTCCGTCGTCTCTCCGCCGCCCACCATTGGCGCCACGACACCAGCCCTTCGAGGTCTGATATCTTCTCGGACCCGCCATCGCGTTGCCGCTGCCGCGGGAACCCCTCGGCCTACAGCCGACTACCGGTTTGGACGCCGACCGCCACCCAAGCCATTGGCGCCCACTACGCAAAGATCGACCCCCTCAACAACGCCCTCTCCGCCGGCACCAACACCACCGGTAGTGCCCCTTCTTGAGCCCGTCGTCGATCCCGATGACGACCCCTACCTCCTCGCCTAGGTCGAGCACTACACCTACAAAGACTGGGCGCGAGAAAAACGCGCGGAGCCCCTGTGCTGCGCCACCATCCGCTTCCTGTCGTTGGACTCCCCCAGCCCCACGCCGCACGACCTCCTGGACTTCATCCCCCCGGCCCGGCGCCCACAACTTTCGGACGTCCTAACTCTTGCCTCCAAAAGCAAGCTACACCGTACCGACGACGAAAACCGCCCTCCTGCTTCAACGACCACCCACAACCTCATCCAGGAACAGCCTACCACCACCCGCCCCCTCTACCCCACGCGTCTACGTGCCAATGTTAATGCGCCCTTGGGTGCTGAACACATGCCACGCCACCACCTCTCTACACCTGGGAGTCCCCGAACGGTCCGCATGTTGGCACGTTTCTTTTGGTGGATTGGCATGGACGCTTCCGTTCGCTGGTGGATCCGCCGTTGCCTTCAAGGCCAGGCGCGGAAGACCTCCCGGCACACCATTCGTTGGCCCATCCTTTCTCTTCCTTTGCCCAACGGGCCTGGCATCACCGTCAGCGTCGACTACTTCGGGCCCCTGCCGCTCACGCCGCGCGGGAACGTCCACATCCTCCTCTTCACAGACCGCTTCAGCCGCCGCGCCGATATGTATGCCGTTTCAGCGGCGCAGTTCACGGCCGCCGGCACTGCCGACATCTTCCTGAACGAGTACATCCCTCTCTGGGGGTGCCCGGTTACACTTCTCTCCGACAACGGACTACACTTCACCTCCAAGCTTGCGAACATCGTCTACGAACGCCTTGACGTCCACAAGGTCAACACCAGCTCCTACCACCCCTGCACCAACGACGGCGTCGAGCGCGTCAACCACGTGCTGGCCCAAATGCTCTCTATGGTTGGCAACGAATAGCAGACCGACTGGGACGTGCTGCTCCCACACGTGTCGTCGGCCTACAACAATTCCGTGAACGCCGCCACAGGGCTTGCACCTAACGAAATCCACATGGGCCGCCTTCCTCGCCTCCCGCTCTCGGTCTTCGAACCCGACAGCATCGGCGATCAATAAATCTTGGACCGCGATCACCTGGTTTACATCAACCTCGCCACCGACCGACAACGACGCGCCTATTCCCTCGCCCACCAACCACACCGACTCACCGTCTCGCGTCTATAGCGCCGCAACGCGCCCACCATGGCCGCCCTCCTAGCATCCCCCCCCTTCACCGTAGGCGGCTGGGTTTGGGTCTACAACTCCGCCTCAACCATCCGCCAAGGCGTCAAAAAGGGCACCGACGCAACCGTCCTCAAGGCGAAGCTTTCCCTGAACTGGAATGGCCCCTTCAAGGTCCTTGCCGTAGGGCCGACGCCCACCTCAAACACCCCCGACAATCGCCCCCTTCACGACAAGCTACTTTTCCTCGACCTTCCATCGGACCTTCCGGG
The DNA here is from genome assembly GCA_031763025.1 of Macrocystis pyrifera. Classification (NCBI taxonomy): domain Eukaryota; class Phaeophyceae; order Laminariales; family Laminariaceae; genus Macrocystis; species Macrocystis pyrifera. Next base: position 11,194,975 of record JASSKH010000019.1, read on the forward strand.
ACGGGACTCCAAGCCACGCGTCTCCGTCCAACGATGCAAACCTTGCCGGAACCCCGACGACACCAGCGACATCCCCAAGCATCTGCCCGCGGACCTTACTACATACGTGCTCACAGCTTCTGCCGCCAAGTCCCCCCCTTACCACGTCACCGTCGACGACGTCACTCCTCCACCGGAACGCCTCGAGGTCGAGCAGATCACTGGCCATCAACTCGTACGCGGCCGCGGCGGGGGGGTCATCGCCGTTCTGTACGAGACTCACTGGACTGGACTTCTCAGCCCCTCTTGGGAACGCGAGCTGGACCTTCAACACTTCCGGCGCCACATCCTACTGTACTGGTCACGATCACCAACCCAGCACCGCCAGACGAACCGCCTCTACCGCCAGATGCGCATCGGCGCCGCTCACCGCGAACTGGCGCGATCTCAAGGACAAATCTTCCTCGCCCCAGGCTACGCCTTGGTCTCCCGCAGCCTTTGGCTCCACAACGTCAGCACCACCATCCTACCCTCCGGAGCACACATATGGTACAAGGCGCGCGACGGCCTTTGGTGGCTGGGCAAGGTCGCTCACAGCTCACCCCCTGACGCCTCTTCGGGAACTCCGCCGGGGCCTTCACCGGGAAGCTCCTACATCGTCCGGTTCCTGGACGACCCCGGCCCGATCAAGATCGACCTCCAACCCGCCCGCTACACTACAGCACGGAACGCCGTATACGGATCATGGTGTCTTCAACTCCTGGGAATGGAACCCTAGCACGTGGGGTGCTGCGGAACTCTGATGTGTCCCGCGGAACCCCCACCGTTTCCACTCCCCCCCCTGGTTAGCCTTAGTTTAGTCTTTTGTTAGTTCTGGGTATTTGGTTCTAGTTAGTCTGCAATATCTTAAGAGTAGTTCTTCAGGGTTAGTCTTCAATAGTCATCAGCAGTCATCTTCTTGGGAGTGTTTGTTTCCTTCTACCGCCACCGGTATCGCTTGACCGACCCCGTGTTGGCTACCGATCCGAGGCCGTGTATGTTTCTTTTTTTTGGGTGTGTTTGGGAGTATCATCGTCCCCCCCCCCCCCCCCCCCCCCGTTTGTTTTTCTTCTTATCGCTTACGGCTCCGTGTAACCTTTTTACGTTCAGGCCACTGACTCGTAGCGATACCTTCATTTGCATTTGTGTTTGTACTAGCCTACAGCCAATTATCGGCGATATCACGCCGAGGTAAAATCGTGTTGTAGCCTGAGCTGTACTCTGACCTTAGTCGACTTCCGCCGACCCGTGTTTCAGACGGTCCTCGAGCTAAGACTATATCGAGCTTCCAGCTCACCCGTGTTTCTTCCATGTTTGACAAGTAGGGTCCCGATAGCATTGCCGCCCCGGAAGGCCGCTGAGTTATCGGCCATACATAAGCGGTTCGGACATGATCGATTTCTCCTGACCTGTGTCCAGCTTTTTGTCTGTTTTCTGGTCCCGATGGTATTTCGTTTTCTCTTTCCCTTTTCTTCTTTCTTTCTTGTCCGGTATTCCGCACACCCCTCTGTCCTCTGGCAAACGACACCACGTTTGATGTCGCCCCGGTTGACCGAGTTGCACACGCTAGTTTTTGGGCCCCGCGCTATCTACAACTTCGAACTGCACGCATTAGGCCGATTTTCTTGTGGATTTTCTTGCGATTTTCTTGACGCCACCGTCTTTGAGTTTGTTTTTGTTGAGTTGGCTCCTTGCTACGTTTGCTGGTTTTGTTCACACCACGGACAGGTCTCCGAGACGCCGCGTTGTTTGTTGCGTCTCTCGGTTTTAGTAGTCCCTAGTACACGCAGCCCTCATAGCACTCTAGCTGTGTCCCTTCTGTCTCGCATGATGACTACCATGTTAGGACCTTCGCCACAAGACAAGGCATGGGGCCTAGCGGATATATATATATATATATATGTTTTTGAATTGTGATCGCTGTCTCCTTTTTAGAGTTTCCTCGTTCGCCAACCCGGTTCAGCGAACAACCCTTTCGTACTTCCTTGGGCCCCAGACAATGGCTCCAGTGAAACGCTTGTACGTCCTTCTTTTGCCTTCATTTGGGTCTTCGTTTTCTTCTTCGGCCTTCGCTTCGGTTTCTGCCTCATTTTGCGTTCGTCTTCTTTGTTTTCATTGTGGGTGATTTTTCCTTTCGCCTCTGCTATGAGTTCTGTGTCTCTCTCCTTTAGTCTCCCTTTCCGTCGTTGTTCGCAGCGAACAACCCCTCTTCGTAGTGTTTGGGTATTATTACGAGGTGTGGGGGGATCTATAGCCTCATTTCGTTTGTTTCGAATAGCCGCGTCTTCGACCACCTTTTTCCTGGCCGTTTGGGATGAACTTTGTCATCACCCTCCGACCATCTTGTGGTCTGCATATACGACTATTCAGGGTGGGCTAATGTGATATGAGTAGAGCACTCATGGGCTATAGATATAGATAATAGGTTGCAGTCTTGTAGTCTCACGAACACGTTTCCAAAGAATGGATTAACCCGGCGGATATTCCGTTAGTTGAAAGTAACGTTCTCTTAGGAATGTTCCCTAGGGCAGAAAACCCCTTAGACGAGAGTAATGTTCCTTAGCGCAGATAGGACCACGAAGTGAGATACTCTTATATTAGCAGAAGAACGATTGGTAGCCATAGGAAAGTTCTGTAGGCGTACATCAGATAAGAGGAATTTAGGAGAGCCTGTGGCGTGGGGTGGGACGAGTATATCTGGGCGTCGAGTCCCGCCCCCCTACCTCTCACTTCTCTACCAGAGCACCTCCTCAGCTCTCGCCATCAATAAGAAGATCTAAATCAGAAGAAGCGAAGCACTGCTTTCCAGCTGCCAGAACAACCTGCGTCCCTTGCCACTACCCTTACCACTACCCTAGAGCCTTCCCCGCATCACAGGTACACATAAACACCCATATAAATACAACTATAATTACGATTTTTGAGGTCGTTGTCACTTGCTAGCTCTTGGCAGACAGACCGTCAGCTCTTCGCAAACAGACCTTCTTCTTTGAAACAGCCGAACAGCCAAACAGCCAAACAACCTTTCTTCTTTCTTCTTTTCGCAAACTGCAACCAATAGACAGCTCTTCGCACAACGCCTAGAAGAGGCGTCTCGCCTTCGACGAACGGCATCTAGATGCAGCTGTAGGCGGCCAAGCTGCTTGCTGCTGTCGGTGGCGAACCTGCTGGTGCTGCAACCCCCGCCTCTCCCTTCTCCACGCCCCCTAAGCTCACCTCCCCCTCGTCGAGAGGCGCGTGGTCCTCGCCCTCTGGCAAGAGAGCGGCAACGGCAAAGACCGACCTGGTGCCGACTGTTGTTTGCGACCGGTGCACGGACCAGCACCTACTTACTTGCCCAAGAACTCCGCGCCTGGTGGCAACAACGTGGCCTTCGCCACCTGCGAGGATCTCATCTGCGATGGTGGCGGGATCATCCTGTATTGGGCAACCAACTGCGAGTTATGTGCTCGCCCGATCAAGGAAGGGACTGTCTCGTACTTCCTCGAGACTGCTGACAGTGGTGAGTGTGTTGGGTTTATTGTTGAATGCTGTCTGTTGCTAGTACGTTTTTTTGGGGTTTTCAATTGCCTTTTTGCATACAAACCTACCTCAAAGCGTTTATTATTTTTTGGACTCATCCATGCTCGTTTTTTCCCCTTCGTGCGTTGCGTCGGCTCCTCTTACACAGTGCATGCGAACGTGCACATGCACAACTGTTTGCGGGACGTGAACGAAGGAACGGAGGATTCAGCTGTCGCCGTCACCGCTGCACCGAACGATGTGAGTGCTGCTGCTACTGTGGTGCATTTTCGGTGCACACGACTTCTGTGTGTACATGGTGACCCTGCGTACCCCCTTTGCTCGTTTTCGTCTGCTGCTGCTGCTGCTGCTGCTGCTGTCAGCGCCACGCCATGAGTGCTGCTGCTGTGCACTTGCTGCTGCTGTAGTGCTGCTGCGTAGTTGCCGTGCATCATGCTGGAAGTGTACATATTTTCGGATCGTCAATAAAATTCCGTAGGTTTCGCGATGGCGGCATACTATTAATAGGGTACATCATGCTTTTTTTCTTCCATATTTTCATATCGTTGCTATGCTGCTGCTGCCAACGCTGCTGCTGCCAACGCTGCTGCTGCCAACGCTGCGGCGATTCATTGCAGCTTCTGCTGCTGCTAATGCTGTAGCTGCTTCTGCTGCTAATGCTGCCGCAATATGCACTGAATGTTCGTATATACCCGGATTATTGTTTTTATTGGTCGTTTTCGTACCCAAATGGTTCTTTCGATACGTGATAAATATTTTTGTCGTTTTGCTCCTGCATTTTGCGTACGTACTGCTTTTTCTCGTTTTTGGCTTGATTTTTTCTCCTATCGTTGCTATGCTGTTGCTTGCTGCTGCTGTGGTGCTGCTGCGTTGTTGCCGTACATCATGCTGCACTTGTGTGTGTACATATTTCTGTATCGTCACTGAATTTCCGTAGATTTTGCGATCGCGGCATATCAGGGTACATAGTTTTCTTCTTCCTTATTTTCATATCGTTGCTATGTTGTTGCTGCCAACGCGGATTATTGTTTTTGTTGGCCGTTTTTGTACCCAAATGCTTTTTTTTATGCGTAAAAAAAAATATTTTGGTCGTTTTTTGCTCCTGCATTTTGCGTACGAACTCCTTTTTCTCGTATTTTAGCTTGGTTCTTTTCGTATTGTTGATATGCTGCTGGTGCGTTGTTGCCGTACAGCATGCGGGGGTGGGTCTATCTATAGTGAGGTACCAAAAATACTTTTCGGACGGACTCGGGGTACATACTTTTTTTCTTCCTTCTATTCATGTCGTTGCTATGCTGCTGCTGCTGCTGCTGCTGCCAACGCTGTGGCGATCCGTTGCTGCTTCTGCTGCTGCCGCTGCTGCTGCTGCTAGTGGTGCCGCAATTTCACTGAATGTTCGTATGTACTCGGATAATTGTGTTTCTTGGTCGTTTGTTCGTTTTGTGGCGCTGCTGCGTTGTTCCCGTACACATCATGCTGAACATGATTTGTGTGCCTATTACACTTACGCGTGTGTACATATTTCTGTATCGTCAACGATTTTTTTTGTGGTGTTGCTGCGTTGTTGCCGTACATCATGCTGGACGTGATTTGTGTGTGTATTACACTCGTGTGTGTGTACATAATATTATATACAAGGCGCTTCGCTCCGCGGGCGGCCTACGCCGCCCGCTACGCTCGCTCAGGAAGGAAACATCAAATTATGCGAAGCGGACAGAGGTCCATGATTGATTTTTTTTTTATGGCCCCTGTGGTTAGCTGCAAACTGGCAACTTGATAGGGCCAAGAGTCCCGCCGCCATGCTTCAGGAGAAAACAGCTCGGACGCCACATATGCTTCGCGTCGCGGGCGGTTTTCCGCTACGCTCGCTCGCACGTCGTACATACGTACATACCCCAGGTAGGGTACTTATTTTCTTCTTTCGATATGCTCTGTGTCTGTGTACTCGTCGTATGTACGAAAGATAAAGCACAGAACGGCACAGCAACACAGCAAAAACAATGAAAATGAAACCGAAATCCCCGTCCCCTTTCGTGTAATAATTTACTACCTGAGTGGAACACCTTACACCAGTCAAAGAAAAAAATGAAAAAAAGAAAAAATCTTACAGCAGAGCTTCTCTCTCAGCCTCGTACGCCGCCCGCCCCTCTCGCGACCATCTCGCCACCGATTCAGTCCGGGTAAAGCTTCTCTCCCTCTCTTCCACAGTGAGCCCCGTCGCCCGCCTCGCGTGAAGCCCGGTGCTCACCGTGGACCTCGACGCAAGCTCGACAATGTTGGTGCTCATTCGGGGTACCTCCCCCTTGTGACTCTCAGCCCGGTCGAAAAAATAAGCACCGCTTGAGTATTATCTTACAATTCCGAACGACCCTTAAATACTCGTACGTACTCTATCCAAAATCACAAATGGAGGCCAGACAGAGCCTATTGATGCAACCCTCGTGTCTCGAGGCACACGCGACGCCTAGGCACGAAAGAGGCGACCGCGCTCCTTGCAACTCCCCCTCTACTCGCCCGCATCCGCTGACACCCGCGACGGTGCCGGGTTCGCCCGCACAATCGTGCTCGGAGTACACGCACGCACACGAAACGAAAGAAGAAAAAAGGAAAGGACTGAAAGTACGACGAGAAATAGAGAAAACAAAGACTCGCTGGAACGGTCCGGCAAGTAATAAACGGAGGCGATTCCCAAGTGGGAGCTGTGAGAGGCCAGGGGTGTACCAACCGATCACGCTCAGAGGTTGAGATATCTTTATAAGTAGTTCTATTTCTGTATCGTCAATAATTACCGTACGTTTTGCGATTGCGGCCGACCAGGGTACGTAGTATTTTTTCTTCCTCCTTTTCATATCGTTGCTATGCTGCTGCTGCTGCAGCCAACGTTGCGGCGATCCGTTGCTACTGCTGCTGCTGCTGCTGCTGCTGCTGCTAATGCCAATAATAATGCCGCCGCAATATTCACTGGATGTTCGCATGTACTCGGATTATTGTTTTTCTCGATCGTTTTTGTACCTAAATGGTCGTTTGGGTACCTGGAAAAAATATTTTGGTCATTTTGCTGCTGCATTTTGCGTACGTACTGCTTTTTCTCGTTTTGGGCTTCGTTCTTTCCATATCGCTGCTACGCTGCTGTGGTGCTGCTGCTGCGTTGTACATCATGCTGGTCATTTGTGTGTACATATTTTTGTTTCGCCAATGAAATTCCGTAGTTTTTGCGGTCGCGGCATACCAGGGTACATTCTTTGTTTCTTCTTTTTTTTATCATATCTTTGCTATGCCGCTACTGCTGCCAACGCTGCCGCGATCCATTGCTGCTTCTGCTGCTGCTAATGTTGCTAATGCTGCCGCAACCACTGTTCGAAGCCGTTGCGGCTGCTGCTGCTGCTGCTGCGGCTGATACTGCTAATGCTGGCTCAATATCCACTGATTGTTCTTATGTATTCGGATTACTGTTTTTCTTGGTCGTTTTTGCACCCAAATTGTCGTTTTGGTACGTTAAAAAAATATGTTGGCCGTTTTCCTGCTGCGTTTTTACGCATGTACTTGCTGCTTCTGCTGGTGCTGCTGCTGCCGTCGTATAGCAAGCGATTACGTACTGCTGTTGTGCCGCTGTAGAGCAGTACAAATAATGAATTCTGCCCCCCCCCCCCCCCCTTCCCCCTCCACCGCCATTCCCTGCACGCCACTCCCGCCCCGCGCACCCTGTTTACTTCGACCAGGTCGGTGGCAAGTGCTACAACTGCCGCCCGACGGACTCCACCATCAAAGACGGAGACATCATCATCAAGCGCAAGAAGACACCCTTCCATTTCGCCTGCTCCAGGGCTTCGCGGAATTCTGAAGCAGTACGCCAAGCAGATTGTCTCCATCCAGGACGAATGAGAGGCAACAAATTGTTCCCACATTTCCCAAAATCACGATTATTTCTCCCTACACACACCCAACGGGTTCAACAGCGGACATATCCACATTCTGGGCCTCCCGCCTCGTTACTACAGCAGCCTGGAAGACTATTTACATATCATGTCTCATCCAAACTCCTATGCTGGCTAAATCGAAATCGCGGCCGCCCAGCAACTATACAACATTTCCATAACCGTTGTCGTTGCCGGCACTGCTGCTTTCCCCTCTGTCCCAAACCTTCCTTGAAACAACAGCCTGTATGTTGTATATCATCCACATGCCATGCACTACTCCACTCTCTCCCCGCACTGATGAAATATGTTATCCTTGTTATTAGACGAATGTCGTTCTTACTCTTGCGTCACCCGATCTTACGTTTCACATTACATTCACAAATAAACGCGATTATTACATCCTTCACCGTTTCTTACACAAATACATTTAGTTTGGTTGGCTTTGGGTATTGCCCCAATTGCAATATAACTGCAATTGGCGTCATAACATTTAGTTTGGTTGGCTTGGGCTAAAAAAAACTGCAATTGGCGTCATAGCCCAAAGCCAACCAAACTAAATGTATTTGTACAAGAAACGACGGAGTACCCACTCCGACGGAAAGCCTTGTACGTACATATTTTTACTAACAATATTTGGTCCTATTTACTATGCCCCCCCGTCATATTTATGTGAAATAGTCTTGTTCGGTTTGATCATGGTTGCCATGCGTTCCTTTTTTTTAATCCAAGGACTCTATGGTCTACAAAAGTACTGCTGTAATTTGTCGCTGCTGTTACTAGCGTGGGTCCTGGAGCCCAAGCCTCACGATTGGTGAGGCTGTGATTTCCTTGATGTATACAAAGTGTGGTGGGAGCGTAAGGCATGCCGGGAATGCGAGTTGGTAGGGCGTTTTCTTCATTGCATATCCTGTATATTCTTGAAAGGGCAACAGGCGATTAGAAAGCGAACGTTCATCTCACGTACACACCAGTAGATGCTCCCGGGCAGCCTATGGACGGCGTATCTTTTTGTTTGTTTTGCGCTGCCTATTACGAGGGTTCCATAGTTAACAGGATCTATGGTATACATAAAAAACTATATATTCAACTATTTTACTAAAAATATTTGCTCCTGTTTACTATGGTCCTCTGGAATAGTATTTTTTACTTTTATCCTCCGGCGGATTGGTAAATAAAGCATAAACTCACCACACGTCCACGTTCCAAATTCGTGTCGTGTGTCAATTTAGCCCATAAATCCCGTTGTATCATCAGAACAGGCTGTTGTTACCCCTGGAGTTTGTGCACGATAACCCGACCTGACCCCAAGAGGAGCAGGTGCGGTGGAGAAGTCATCGCTCCCGGGTAGTGTGGGACTTGCGCGAGCTCACCCACTAACAAACACCAAGGCTATTAGGCCTTCCCGCCGGACTTGGTCCAGTTACCGTCCACCCGACCCGTTGGGGCGTGGGTCCTCACCTAGTCTATATCATTTGCTGGGGTGGGGCACGGTTGACAAACACAGTGAGGAGACGGCAGACAGGATATAGCTATTAATAGGTACGACGTCGACTAGCAGCAGTAGATAGAACCGGTCCACACCACAAACTGCTGCGGCTTTCTGGAGGTTGTTTTTCTCCGTAGTTTTCGTTCTGCTTCGATTTCCCTGTTCTTTCATTCTAGGTTCTTTGTGTTTTGCCTCTGGTTATAGTAAGCTTTGTAGTATTGTTTATTTTGCTGGTTCTTGTGTTGTCTGCCACATCTTCTGAGGGGCAAGCTTTTTATTTCACGCCAACCGCATGTACTATCCGCTATCCCTCCCTAGTTCGGCCTGCCCCGTCCTTTGGGTGGGCCGAGGAAATCCGTCAGGACGTGCAACGGTATAACGACAGCCACACGAACATCGAGCTTGGGGCTGGGTAGAGAGAGAACCTTGTGCGGTCCGACTGGTGGCCTGGTCGCTTTATGGACCGCGTGGGGTGGTGGTGATGTTTTTTCTTATTTTAACCCCGATTCCAAAGAGTTCATCGCTCAGGCGGTGCGGGTTCATCACCACAGCAGATAGCGCTACGTGGGCAATCGGGGGAGTGGAGAGGCTCGCCACAGCGTGGGTATGCATACACGACAGGAAGGATGGGAGTGTCGGCATTGGCTGGTACGGTTCCACCTAGCCAACGGAAACCAAAGCGCGTACCGGGCTAGGAAACGGAGGGTCACTTGAGCCATAGATCAGAAAGAGAAACCAAAAGGAGAAAAAAAGGAGGCGGGGACGAGCCTCACGTCGGCTGGCAAAGAAGGCAGCACGCGATTAAGAGACAGTAGTAGCGATCTACAATGGGCGCACCCTGGCTGGAAAGGGGAAGAACGGGTACGGACATGTCGAGCGTTTATTGGCGAAGGGATAGTAACTCGGCTGTGATGTCATTGGCCTGCAGGTAACTCGGACGTCCGGCACCACGACGTTGCGTGCGGCAGGGTATCGCGTTTTCTGTTCAGGTCAGGAAACAACAGCTGCCAGGCAAGGGCTGTACGGAGTAGGTCTAGCTGTAAAGGAATCGTTGTGCAGTAAGTCTGTGTACACTCATCAGTTCATTGACGAGCGGCTAGTGTCTATGCGCTTTGATCTGGCTTGCAAATGCGAGGCAGTCAATTTCGTCGTTGCGTAAGCTCCAACTGATTGTACCAAGGAAGTCGAACTCAATCGTATTTTCTGGCAGAAGCTGGAGGACTGGGTGGAAAAGATCCCGACGAAAGAGTGTTTGTTTGTGCTGATGGATGCCATCACGCGAACTGGACAGGGGACAGAAGGGTGCGGTATGATGATGAAAAAGTAAAGTGCTTGGAGCAGATTGACGTGGTATCGGTGACGACAATGTCAAACGACCCCTGTCGTTCGCCACCAATTGCAAGTTAGCTCCCGTCAACATGTTCTTTAGCACGCCCAAGGGTGGGATTTCGCATACACACAACGGCACCAGTCCGAATGACCGTAAGCGGATCGACTACATCCTAGCCCGTCAAGCCCATCGACCTTCATCACGAGATTTTTAAAGTCGTCCAACAGCCTTCTTCCCCAGCTAAGCGTGACTCAGACCACAACATCTTGTATATCAAAGTCCGACTCAGAGGTCACTTTGCGCCCAACCGACAAATACGTAGACCGACTAAACGTCGAGAGTTCGACAGGAAGTTTTTTATGTGTGGCGAAAGGTGTCGTGAACAAGTGGTCGCGAGTGTCATCTCCACTCTCAACCAGCTTAACCAGCCCGGTAATACGTCTGGCATGGTTGAGTTTTTCATTGCGACTATTACTGTGGCGATCGAAAAAGAGGTACCACGCCCTCTACGGCGCCACCGCAGACATGGGTGGTGTGCGTTTGCCGAAACCTTGTCCGCATTCATATTTTTAACAGCATGGACAGCAAGGGATGATGCACGACAATTCTTGCGTGCCCACCCCCGGGATAGAACCGCGTGGAAGGTACCGAGATCTGCGTGTGCGAACCAGTAGAACGTGATTGCCGCATGACAATTCTGTCTTAACACACAAAACAAGGTGGGGGGTGGGTTTACAGATTCTTTGGCACTCTTGGTAAGGCAGCACGTTGGGGAGTGAGCACGCTGTCATTACTAGCAGGCGACATATCGAGATGAACGACATCGAGATGTGACCTCAGTAAAGGTGAGCATTGATGAGCGTAGCACCTTGACAGTGGACGTGGGCACTAATCATTTTGTTTTCGCTGAGAGGGGAGGTGAAGGTGAGCCCCTCCCTCATGTTTGCATGCTGTCGGGTTTCCAGGGGTTTGGTAGGCTTGTGTGCTGCTGAGTGTCCTGCGGTCTGGTTTTGTGGCAAGGTGAGCGCCCCCGTGGCTTGAGTTCAATGCAGGAAAGCACTGAGGGCATATCGCCTTTACGATGAAGGTGAGCCCTTGTCATTGAAGGGGCTGATGATGGTGAACTCTCCCCTCAGACGTGTGTTTTGTCGGGTTTGGGGGGGGTCGGTTTGTGTTTACTCTGGTACATAATCGGCAATGGATACTATAGCATCGTACCACTTACAATCTAGATGCGCTCACGTTTGGTACAGAATGGGTAAAGGACACTAGAGCACCGTGCCGCTTACAACTTAGATGCGTTCATATTCGCTGAGATGACGAGAGGTTATGTGCCGTCATCATGGCACAGCTAGGCCACTTATGTTCAGAAGGACGTGGTAATAGATAACGTACCACTTACTTAGATACATTCACAGGAGGTATGTGCCGTCGTTGTGGCAAAGGCTAAGGCTGTGCCACTTATTTCCAGACGACGTGAGGTGTTGTACTGTCGCTGCGGCAAAAAGCTCTGCCTTTTGGGCCTAGACGACGTGAGGGTTTGTGTCGCCGCTATGTCAAAACATTTGCCTTGGTTGCTCAGACGACCGAAGACTGTATGCCGTCATTATAGTAAAGGCGGGCGGTGGGTGATTCTGCACCTATTTCAACCAAAAGCGGTATTTGAGGGGTATGATTTGAAAGTGGTTGTGGACGAACGCCGTTTAGGACTCATGGCTGATCTACAGTAGTACGAAAGGGTCGCAACGTGTTGATAATGTGGTCAATTGACGCGGTTCCCCATGTCGACTAGTCATCTTATCCGGACCGATTGGAGTATCATTTGACTGTGCCCGTCTTGGAGTGGTGTCACTACGTTTCCGCAAATATTTCCACCAACACCGGTATGCGGGGGGTACGATTCGAAGGTGGTTTTAGACGAACTCCGTTTAGCACTCATGATGGAGTTTAGCTCCAAAGAGTCGCACCAGTGGACAATATTCATGCACGGGGGAGGCAGTAAACGTCAGTACCTTAAAACGACTTATAACATACTCGGAATCAGGTAATAAGCTTGGGTAGTGCTAGAAAAAATGAAGAACGCGAAGTATGAGAATAGAACTCTATACTATTGGAGACGTGAAAGTAGAAAGAGTGCCTATCATGAATTTAGGACATCTCGTGGTAAAGCCATATACCAAATCCACCTCCACATTCGCTAGTGCCAATACGTTGAAGCACGCGAAGCATACGAAATAGAACTTTATACCATAGGAGGAGGCAAAAACAGAACGATGACTCATCATGAACGTGTTGCAACCAGCTGTAAACCCATCTACGAAACCACCTCCTGTTGATTGTACTCAGAAACAAGACATATTACACCCATGGTAGATTGGGGAGTTCCATGTTGGAAAGGGATTCTCGCAGTAGGGTATAGGACATCGGGGTAATGTGTGCTCACCAATGCCACTCGTCAGGTGTAACTCTCAACTGCATGTGAGGCGAGTCAACTCGACAGCGAGGACGCAATATAATAGGAGTTCCGTGTCATGTCTCGAGTCAGCCACGCGTTCCCGTGCGAGCTGCGTCTATACCTCTAGCTATCAATCAACACACTAGTGAAGACCGGTGATCTTCTGTTACAGCGGTTCGGTGGAACAGGGCATTGCTAAGGTAGCCGTCGAGAGGCCCGATAGACAATGGATTGATGCCGAACGAGGAGGGTTGCCTTGAAGAGGATTGCCAGGAAGGCTGACATGCGGAGCAAATACAGGTTCCATGCCGAGCTGTCAGTCGACCTAACAAAAAGGGGACGAGGATGAAAAATGCCCAGGGAAACACGCCTCCAGGAAGTCAAACCTCAGACAGAAAGGAGTGCGGATGTACACACAAGGTTTTCCCTGGCCAAGAGCAATCCAAATACTCTGAGACCCACCTAACGTCCTCATCACCGGGCCTGTCGATCAACGAAAGCGAGCGAAGGAGGCAGTATGGATAAGCAATACTACAACCAGCACGTGGGGGCCAACATGTCCGCAGGTCAGAACAGTTCCGTAGAGTTGCGATTTGTGGTGAACGCAAGCGAAGAATGGACCCCAGGAGGTCGCTAGTGGCTATGAGACAGGTTCCCACCACAAGGGGTATCGAACTGCCTCCTAGACGGCAAGAGAGGACCCCTGCGCAGAGAGCACATTTGAAACATGGTGTCTAGCCCGGGATGTCCGCGCCGCTTGTAGCGGTCGATAGGTCACTCTCCTCGCAGGATAGTGATGCAAGGCCCTCAAAGACCGACCTGCTCAACACTCGGCTTCGCTTATTTTTTATCTTTGTTTCTTACTTGCTTTGACCGTTCACAATACAAAAAGCAAGAAAAGAAAGCCGTTCACGCACAGGGTTCCTATGCCTCACAATCGCGATCGGCCGACACCCACAAGCCGGCAGGCGCCAAGGCCCCCACACATTTTACAGCAGCAGGGTTACCAAGCCTTCGGGTCGCCATCAGCAGCCCCTTGTTCTCAGTTGGTAGAGGAGCCCAGAGCTTCCTCGCGCCGAGGTCGCCCGATTACTGAGCACACAAGCAAGTATTGCCCCTATTAATAGTATGATATAAGCCTACACCATAGAACGAAATACCACAAAAATAGACGTCTTGAGTACGCAACGCGTAGCTGAGCCCTTGCCTTGTCAAGGTAAGCGCCACTTCTAGCGTTGAGCCCACTGCCGTTGACAGGTTACGTGGTAGACGCATGAGGTTTGCCGAGCCCGTCGCCACATGAAGTAGTGTTGTACGGTACGCATGGTCTCAATTTGGCGGTAAACTACATTCAAAGTCACAGCAGTAAAAACAACTTAAACAAAAAACACACCTTCATCGAACAAAGCTACATTCAAAGCCACAGCAGTAACAACAACAAATCACAGGACTACATAATCGATCACACCATACCGCGCAATCAATTTCTTGAGTACGCAACGCGTAGCTGAGCCCTTGCTTTTTCAAGGTAGGCGCCACTTCTAGCGTCGTGCCCACTGCCGTGGACAGGTTATGTGGTAGACGCATGGAGTTTGCCGAGCCCGTCCCCACGTGAAGTAGTGCTGTACGGTACGCATGGTCTCAATTTGTCGGTAAATTACGCTCAAGTCACAGCTGTAACCACAAACAAAAATGATACCACACGATAGATCACACCGTACCGCAGGTAAGCGTCACGTCGAACGTCGAGCCCACTGCCGTTGATAGGTTGCGTGGTAGACGAACGAATACCGCACCGCGTAGCTGAGCACTGGCGTTGTCCAGGTAAGTGCCACCAAGAACGTCGATCCCACTGCCGCTGACAGGTTACGTGGTAGACGAACGAATTTCGCCGAGTCCGTCGCCGTTTAACTTCATGCTGTACGGTACGCGTGGCCTCAACTTTGCCGTAAATCACACTCAAGTCCACACCAAAACGAAATACAAGAACAACCAACCAATGCTCAGTAAAAATTAAAAAAAAAACACATCCAATATATTATATATTTATTATATGTGTCAAGAGCCGTGGCTACGTGACGGTGACCCAACGGATCGTGATGAACACAAAGACTACCTCGTAGACCACACCACAGCGCAGGATGGAAGGAGGTGAGAGACACCGCGTTGGGACCACCGGCGGTACGAGGAGACAGAGCGATGACATGGAGTAAGACGGTGCTCCCGCAGCACACCCCCAACCTGCTGTCTCGTATGCCATCGCGCTCACACATCCATCCTAACCAACCCCGCGCCCCCTCGATCAGCCCCTTGTACGAGAAAAATGCGCCCGCAGCCCACCCCCGACCTGCTGTCTTGTATGTCACCACGCTCACCCGCTCAGGCCGCCTGTTGTCTTCCATGTTACATACGATATAAATCAATTAACATTTTGAAATTCATATTACATGAAGGAACTAAACACCCCCATAGTCCCCCCAGGCGTAAATCTCGCATTTTTGTTTTCATGCTACACGATAAGAATCAACTCACACTTTGAATTTGATAATACATGAAGGAAAATAACACCCCCAGTAGTCCCCCCTGGCGTGACTCTCGCATTTTTGTTTTCATGCCACACGATAGGAATCAACTCGCATTTCGAACTTCATAATAAATGAAGGAAATTAACACCCCCAGTAGTCCCCCCAGGCTTGACTCTCGCATTTTGTTTTACATGCCACACGATAAAAATCAACTCGCATTTTGAAATTCACGATACAGGCAGGAAATTAACACCCCCAGTAGCACCCCCAGGCAGCCCGACGTTAACCAGTATCACACCCCCCTTCTCCCATATACCGTCCGCCGTATACACTCCCATAACGCCGGTGCAATGGCCTCCCGAATACCAGCAGGGGCTTCATCTGCCTCTGCAGCAGCCGCCCCAACAGGCGGTGCTAGCCCCGCTGCCGCAGGGCCAGCCACCCCTACCCCCCGGGCCGCTTCCGGGCCCTCAGGCGGGCCAGGTCTGGCCCCCGCTCCCCCCGGGGCCGCCTCCAGCCCCACCCGCCGTAGTGCCGGGAGCAAACCCCCCGGGGCCGCCTCCAGCCCAACCCGCAGTAGCCCTGAGACAACCGCAGCAGTACTTCGCATACGCTCCGCCGGGCCAGTACCAGGGGCAATACAACTACGGACCCGCTCCGGGACACCTGCAGGCGGGAGCCCCGGCTGGTGTTGGTGAGTACCGCCTGTCTCGCGCTACTGTCGACCCAACTAAAACAATCAAGCGGATCAGTGGCAAAGTGTTTGGTCCTAAGCAGGGCGTGTACTCAGGGACAGCAGGAGGTCCCCTCTCAATCCTAAACAGCGGGGTCCTTTTCCAAGACAAGGTAGCTAGGGTGCTTAGCGCTACGGATGAGGGAATCTTAGCACTGCTGGGTGACACACTCAATCAGTGGGGCACCTACCATGAGCGACCGACCCTAGACCGCATGTCACCGATCCGCTGCGAAGTGCTGCAAGACCTCATTAGCGACTCCTTGTCCACATACGACGAACTCACCTCCCACGGAGCCGTCTCTGTGCCACAAATCGATGGCACCTTCCGCTAAATCCCAGCCCAACAAGTCACGATGACCGAATGGCTGCGCATACTGACACGTGAAGGGCTGTTGCAGTCGGGTAGCGTCGAAACAGCAAAAGCAGCAATCGCGTCCATAACAGTACACGGTTCGGAGGCGTGGAGAGCCGCAGCTAGGCGCTTAGTGCTGACAATTCGAGCGCTCACCGCAGACCCGGAACGCCCCCACCAGTCAGAAGCAATTTATTTCTGGCGGTACGTGTCCGAGAAGAACCTCGACCTAGCCTCCGGATTTTTCCAGCTACCCATTGCAGAAGCAGATCGGCACAAAACCGCTTTTCGCGACGCGTACGGTCAACTTTAGGAATACGTGAGATGTGGGTTTGGGCTCAAAATCCTGCCGCCAGCGTTTGTAAGTATGGTAGCGGAGCTGCTTAGCGGGCTAAGGGGCAAAGGAGTGGAAAATTACTTGGACGGTATCCTTATTTACAGGCAAGACTTTGACCAACACCTCATTCCGATCGACGCCGTTCTCAACCGCCTGCAGTCTGCTGGACTGTCAGTGAATTTTGCTAAATCAAGATGGTGTTGCCCGAGTCTGGAATTCGTCGGGATGGTAGTGGACAGACAGGGGGTAGACCGTCGGAGTCGAAAGTGGCTGCCGTAGCTGAGCTACCTCCACCTTCAACGGTGGAGGAACTCAGAGCATTTCTAGGTATGACGGGCTACTTGCGGCAGTTCGTAGAGCGGTACACTATATTCTAGCTGCGCCCCTCACAGATATCCTTCGAGACAAAGCCTTTGCGACCAAACGCGCGCGACGTCTCCGTATCCCATGGGCAGAACAACAACATATTGCGTTCTTGGCGCTGAAGGCGACCCTCACATCATTTCCTATTTTAATTTTCCCTTCCTGGGACAGCCCATTCACGTTACACACAGACGCCAGTGAGACAGGGGCAGGTGCAGCGCTAACGCAAGTGCACGGTGGGAAATAATGTGTGGTCGCATACGCCAGCCATGGGTGATCTCGTACGGACGCGCGTCGTGGAGCTACCGCAAGGGAATGCATGGCGGTTTTATGGGCAGTTATCCACTTTCGGCCTTTTTTGGCAGGTAGAAAGTTCACTTAGGTCACAGACTGCTCCGCGTTGCTGTGGCTATTTCGTAGCCGGGACCTGGACCCAAGCTTTAAAGATGGGCGCTCCGGCTAACGGAATTCGACATAGTCATGAAGTGGAGGGCAGGAACGTCACACCCAGCTGCCTGACACTTTATCCCGCTTGCTGCGCCCGGGGGCAACAAGCGCCTCGATCGACGACTCATTCCCGGACGACGCATCATCCAGCAAACCCACCGATTACGTAGGCCCCAGAGGACCGGTCCTAGACGGACATCTGCTGAATGACCTAGAATCACTCGAAGAGGGACTGGTAGACCCGGGTGGTATCAGGGAACGGCATGTTGTCCGTAGAGCAAGGTCAACTAGTAAACGGTTGCCATCCGCGCTTAGTGCAATCGTTGCAAGCATTCCGCCGACCGAAGCCGTGCTCGAAGAACCACCCGACGAACCCGTCGACCTAACCTCGGAGGGCACAGTTTGCCACCTTGCCGTTCCATGACCGGGTTGCCGCGATGCATACAGACCGCTCCGGGCTGATAGTAAGGCGATCCAGCCGCGCTCGTAGTCCATCCGTGCGTCTAACTTCGTTTCCGGAAGCCCCCGCCCGCCCCCCTTGCCCTGCGAGCACCGCGCGTACGTCGTCAAAAGCCCGATCACTGACAGGAGGCGAACCGGCCGTTCAGGCGGCAGAGCCCGGCTCCTTACAGGTTCCGAAAGACCCGCCACCACCGAAGAAGGGCAACCTTCTGGAGCCTGACACCGTCGAGTGCAGTCTCCCAGCGGGGGGGGGGGAGGGGGGCACGCCAAAAGGAACCATTGGCGACAACGCCGATAGAGCGTGCCCTCCAGGCGCTGAAAGACGTGCCTCACCTGGTCAGGAGCCAGACAGCGGATCCCTTCTTGAGAAAGGTCAGGCGAGCACTATGTAGTCAAGGAGAAGTCGCCGGGCAGAACGAGTTGACAGATACGGATATCAACAGGTGCCTTCTAGACGACCAGAGTCTTCTGTGGCTTGAGTTCGAACAGAGTGGAGCGCTGGTAAAGCGAACAGCTGTATTAGCCTTACCGAGTTGCCTTGTAGCGGACATGCTCGCCTTAGTGCACTGCCAACACGGTCACACCAGAATTGCAAAAACCCTCTCGTTGCTAAGGGACTGTTTTCACTGGCCAGGCATGTGTAGAGATACGCGAGAGCATGTTCTATCGTGTGGGTGTAGAGTTAGGAATAGGTCACGTAGTCAACAGGTGACGATGCTTCCCGCCAGATTCCTCGAGCCATAGGAAGTGCTAGAGGTAGATCTACAGAAATTCCCCAACACGTCGGACGCGGGGAACGAGTACCTACTGCTCGTTGTAGACAGAGCATCTAGGTTCCCCTTCGCTTACCCACTACCGTCAAAAGAAGCACACGGAGTAGGCCGTTTGCTCTTAGATCGTTGCTTGACATTTGGAGTGCCCTCATTTATTCGCGCAGACGGTGGGGGGGAATTCACAGCGGCAGTAGTGGGACACCTATGTCGATGGTTAAAAGTCCCAATAGAGTTCGGCCCAGCAGACCATCCCAGGGGGCAGGGAGGAGTGGAAAGAGTGGGAGCATGGATGCAAGACGTGCTATCTGAACTGTGTAAGGCCTGGCCAACGAAATGAGACGAGTACGTTGCCACCGCTTGTTAGATCAAACGCACTACGCCAGACCCGGCACTACCCTCCGCCATGACTCCTTTCCATCTTCTGTTCGGTCGTAGCCCTCGCACAACCCTCGATATGCTGATCCCACAGATGGATAACACAGAGGCCACAGGCGGCCTCAGCAACTTCGTCGAGAACCGCAGGCATAACATGCGGGAGGTAGCGGAGGCACTGCGAACGATACACGAAGATAAGGAAGCATCCCGTCAGCGCCACAATGCCAGGATATCACGGTCCTCCCCAAGTACAATTGCTGATGCACAGGAGCAGGGGGCATATGAGTATGGTCGTGTATCTTGAGTAGGGGGGATGTTGATTGTTCTCAGATACACGACATATAAGATCCATTGTAGATTGGGGAGTTCCACGCTGGAAAGGGATTCCGGCTGTAGGGTATTGGGATATCGGGGTAATGTGTGCCCACCAAATGCCCCTCGTCAGGTGCAACCCTACACTGCATGTGAGGCGAGTCACCTCTACAGCGAGGATGTAATATAAGAGGAGTTATGTTTCATGTCTGGTATCAGCCACGCGTTCCCGTGCCAGCTGCGCCTATACTGTTACGGCAAGCTCCCCGGCGTGAGCTGTCAACGCTCACCTGACTCGCCTCCTCAGTTCGTACGTTGGACCCTTCGGCAGTTCCAGTGGCTACAGAGCTTCGCTCAGGCGAGATCGAAGAAAACGATGACCAAAACCCTCGATTGCGAGCGATGCAGATACTTGATTATGCCCGTTATCACGCGTAATGATGCGTACATGCGAGCGAACAGTCGGTTTAGCCTTTAATCCTTTAGTTTTCAGCGCTTTAATCCACTTTTTAGGTTTTGCACGTACTCTCTTCCTTGCCTGGGTAGCGTCTCAAGACACTCGGTGTTGGCCACAACGCGGCATGCGTTGTACACCTTGGTCAGGCGTTTGACATTCAGCAGACTGAAACTGTCTGCTTAATGAAACGCAAGTCCCACACCCACAGAGTGGTCCGCCACTACTCTGCGCCCGACGACTCGTGGCTGCATGCCTCGACCCGTCGTACTTTAGATTGCTCCCACGTCCCTCCGCCGCAACACCCCCCCCCAAGTCTGGTGCTATCTTCCAGATCTTAAGAAAGCGCGGCCCCGGATGATGGGGCCACTCACCTTTCTCCCCCCCTGCCCATTCCTTCCCCCCGCCAGACCCGCCGTTTGGACCAACGGTTTAGGCCGGGGTGGTCGCCAGCGCCCTCCCTTGCTTCCCTTTCTTCCCCCCCTGCCCATTCTATCCCCGCCAGACCCGCCGTTTGGACCAACGGTTTAGGCTTTCCTCCGCTGTAGCTCCGGCGATTCCCATCCTCCCATATCTTCTTCCCATTTCCAGCCAGACCCACCGCTTGAACAAACGGTTTAGGCTGAAGTTGTCGCAAGCTGCTTCCTTTGGTTTAAATATGACGCTTGAACTGCTATCTGGACACCCCACTCGCCACTATTAATGGCTGACGTCGTACACTTCTTCGATGAACATTTTGAGCCTTCGAACGTCTGCAAACTCCCTCTGGACCTTGGTATCTAGCCGGTGTGCCTCGCTCGCTACTCTGGAAGCTGTTTCTCGCTCTTTCCTTATTGGCATCTCCGGCGGGCGAGAACGGCAGGCTGAACCCTGATGCAGTCCATGCAAAGCGTGAAATCTATACAGCTGCCTGGAAGTGAAACCTGTACTCACCTCATCCGGATCCCATTGGGGACTACTCCCATACTTACGTGTCTCCACCAGGAATACGTGCAGCTGCAGCTGAATAATACTGCCACGCCCGGACCACCAAACGTGTTGCGAACCAAGGCGAACAACTCCGGTATCATTGTCTTCGATGTAGCTAGCTTTGAGTCCTCGTTATTAAGAGTCTGCCTGTGTATACCTTCGTGGTATTGCAAGTACCATCCCTCTTCATCTTTGCCTCTTCACCTGACCCACAGGCCCGACTAAGAATATTCGTGTTTCCGTGGTAGCACTCCACCATGGAAGAACCTCTTCCATGATCTCCCTCTAAAAGTCGCGAATTCTGCACTGTATCGATTACTTGGGTTCATAGGGCAGAGGGTGGACCTACGGGCCCCTCGTACCGTCTCGTCGGCCTTGGATATAATCCACAGCTACGGCAGTAGTGACTCGGCAACACCAAGAATGTCACAAGTTTCCGTATTTCCAATCGTTTTAACAACCATCGACGTTGATTGATCAGGCATGTTATGGGGGTCACAACGCGGTCGGTTATCTGCTTTCGAGTGCGTTTAAAGGTCGTATGCATGCATAACAGGTGGCACCAGATGTGTACACAAAGCGTTTGTCTCTAATTCCTGTATCACTCTCTGTTGCCGGTGCAATCCCTTCGTCTGCAACAAGCTCCGCAAGGATAACTCCCTCCGATGCTAGTCCCTCCGGACCTCAGTACGTTTGACAACAAGGTGCATCGTCTGGAAAAGCCTCCCTGAACCTATCACCTCAAAGCAGAACACGCTAGCCTTGACAGGGTATTCGGGAGCAGGTGACGAGCTCAGGGTGACTACTACAGGTCCGTGGCGCATTCGATGAATCGAAGATCTCTTCTGCGCCGCATGCAGGAATGTCTCTGACTTTTGAACAGCCGAGTCGACGACGGCTAACTCCCTTCCCCGGGCATACGGTCAAAATTTTGTTCACCGACCACAACACCGCATTCACCTCCTGTGGCGGGGACGACCGCCCAGCATTGCCTGATTGACTCAAGGCGACAGTACACCCGATTACCCGCTCGGAGTTTGTGTGTACCTGGCGAGACCCTTGCTTTGTTCTCAATCACTTGCATGTGTCGGACGTTTCTGTCTGGCCGGGACAGGTTCGTTCGTTATGCTAGTGGCCGGTATTGAGGCACGTGGTCACCGGTACCAAGCCACGCTAACCAAGGGGCTCACGTTTCCCAGTACGTTGGCCTGAGCAAAATGAGCATAGCGCCGATCTTGGAGTGTGATGAACTTACCCCTGAATTGACCACTCCCACTCGTGCAAATAGTTGTCGAGACACGCCGGTCCATTCTTAGCGTTGGGCGCCGTTTACCAGCCAGTTACCGTTCTCTCTGACTTTGTTGGGCGTGACTCTGGTACCTCCTTGGTAGTACCCGTGGTGGCTCTGGGGCCGGTTGCTTTAGACTCCGGTTTCGTTGGGCTTGACTCTACTTACATTATTTTGCCATATCCGTGATAATTCCGGATCCAGCAGCCTTTCTGTCTCATTGATGACCCTCCTAGCTTGCCTCAAGAGTGCCACACAGTTAAAAAGCCTTCGGCTTTCGCGGCATTAATCACACTCCGTATTTCTCAAGGGTTGTGGCACTGAATTAACTCATAGAGCCGCCTTCCATGATTTTTACCTTATTTTCGAGCATTCGATCTTCGAGGACGGTCACCAGGAGAATAGGAACTCCACTCCCGGCTGCTTCGCGTTTCGGAGCGATCCCTATATATATATATATATGCTTTTTTGGAGTCGATTGTTTTATTAATTCCAACGTCTTCACCTTGGGGTCCATTGTTCGCTTCCTGAATCACCCATTTACCTTGGTGTTGATTAACCCATTAACCTCTTCCTCGTAGGAGAACTCCGAGACCGCTCACAGAAATCCTTGCCTTGGATATCCTTCAAGTAGATCCGCTTTTTCATCGTAGGTAGGGCCCGGGTTAGGTTGACCGCCCAAAGTACAGTAGTCCCCTTATCTAAGACATCCTCTGCCAAGGGTTGGGTTGACAGGAGTAATCCCCTTACCTTGGATGTGCTCTCCCCCCCCTCCCCCTAGCGTTTCACTCGGCTGAGCGAACGCAAGACATCGAAGAATTCCTTCATCCACTCTGTCCTGTGTCTATCACTGTGACACATCCACTGGAAAAACGACAACTATTTTCGGTGGAACGCTGTTGCTTTGGCCGATTCCTGGTGTCGTGGATACGGTTCGGATTCTTTTTCAGGCATACATTCTGCATCCTACACTCATTACCGTCTCGATTAGTGTATTGAACCATTTGGTTCCGGCCACATGTTACCGTTGTTATACACGGTAACGCGGTTTATTTCCTGGCTCGAAGCGCGTACGAGATGGTCTGCATAGGTGTTTAAAGACGTTGTTCCAAATAAAATGCGCAGGTGTATACGTAGAGGGTTTAACTAACGTGTAGATAAACTTAGATATATCCCCTTTATGTTTCGTTTTTCCTTCCGTCGTTCATCCTCCTGAAAACCGCAGCAATCAGGATACGGTGGTACTTGAGAGCGTGCTTGGAACAATGAAAACGTCATCTGACACCAAATCAAACACACCACCGCACAAGTGCATATTTACGGTATTAAGTCTGGGATATTCGTGCATGAAACAAAGGTAGACTGCAAAAACATCAATCACGTACATATACAATTGTTTGGTGCACACCTGAACGATAGTGCAGCATTTCTTTGTACCGTTACTTTTCATGTATGGATACTCCCAGTACTACACACTGTACTGAAAGAGGACATGCAGTTCCTTATTCATCGTGGGCAACGTCCAAACTGCTGTAGTGGCAAGCCACGCGGCCGCACCCGGATACGGCACGCGCACGTGCATGCTTGCTCGTCAATGCCATGCACAGAGCTGTGTCAAAATACGAGCCGGCTCAATAAGCCAACCAGGTGCCCTTCACAGGTCATACAGAGCTCTTTGCGCGTCTGATATCGGAGCACCCAGGCCACATACTCGTGGAAAACAGATGTCAGATACATACACACTGCTACAGGGCAGGGTATCATCCTCTGCCACCCACTGCCCACCTTTGACGACAGCACCCAACCGCACGTCGTCTCCGCTAACGTGGCTAATCCTTTGCCGCAGCGACGGCGCTAAACCTCACGCCGTCCAGGCCAAAATGGCAGCCGTTTGCCAAAGCGACGGCATAACACTACCTCACGTCAGCTGGGCGAACGTGGTACAGCGTTCGGAAAATAAATTAGGTGTAGCACACTGCCACGGCACCGGGTGCCATCTTCTGCCTCCCACCGCCTGCCTTTACTATGACGGCGGCACACAAGATCACGTCGGCTAAGCAAACAAAGCAATTCATTTGGCGTAGAAGCGGCCCAAACGTTCACGTCGCCTTGGCCAAATTGGCAGAGGCGTTTGCCACAATGACGGCATAGCACGTCACGTCGTCTGGGAATAAGTGGCACAGCCTTAGATCCAAAGATAGCACATAACCTCACGTCGTCTGAGCACAAGTGATATAGCCTTTGCCACAACGACGGCACAGAACTGCCGTGAATGTATCCAAGTGGTAAGTGGTACGGTGCTGTAATATACCATGAGTAGCACAGCCTTTGCACTGACGACGGCACATAACTGCTGTGAGTGTACCTAAGTGATAAGTGGTACGGTGCTGTAGTAATTAATACCATGAGTAGCACAGCCTTTGCCCTGACGACGGCACACAACCTCACGTCGTCTGAGCGAAAGTGAATGCATCAAGTTGTAAGTGGCACGGTGCTGTCGTATCCATTACCCGTTATGTAACCACAATGAGTGCATTCAAGTTGCAAGTGGTACGATGCTATGATACCCATTACTGATTATGTAACGGAGTAAACACAAACCAAAACCCCCCCACACACACCAAAACTCACGTCTCAGGGGAGAGCTCACCATCATCTGCCCCTATAATGACAAGTGCTCACCTTCACTGTCAAAATGCTATGCCCTCAGTGCTTACCTTCACTGAACTCAACCCACGGGGGCGCTCACCTCGCCACAAAACCAGACCCCATGACACTCAACAGCACACATACCTACCGAACTCCTGGAATCCCCACAGCATCCAATCCTGAGGGAGGGGTTCACCTTCACCTCCCCTCTCAGCGATCGCACAATGACAAGTGCTTACCTCCACTTGCAAGGTGCTACGCTCATCAGTGCTCACCTTCACTGAGGTCAATCCGCGGGGGCGCTCACCTCGCCATCCTGCCCGCTAGTAATGACAAGTTCTCACTCCCCAGCATGTTACCATCCCAAGAGTACCAAGCATACTGTCATACAACCTCAACAACAGCCGTTATGCGAACATCTCAGGCATGCTGTCTATGTATCCTAGCTCGATTGCAGGGATGCAACCCGAGATAACAGCTCTGGCAATGACACATTGGAAGAGAAGTGGAAGTGATATAAGACAGTTGAGTGAGCCGGGGATTGCCGTCTTCGCTTTACACACCGCCATGTGGTGAGTTGCGGTCTGTCTGGAGCGCTTGCAGGCAAGTGAAACAACTCCACCTGGCCAGGTTGGTACTACGAGTGCAATGCTTTAGTGAGGTATGGACTTTGCCAGTCTTGGGCTTCTTCTTTGTTTTGAGCCTCCGCAGGTTCACTTAGCCTTTGTTGCACACCAGGTACCAGATACGTGGTATCATCTTCACGAGTTACAGAACGCTGTTGTACAGACAGGCAGAGTAGAGGCTGCGATACTTCTACTTCCTAGTATGTACTAGACCAAGGGCAGCAGGACTAGACCAAGGGCAGCAGGCGCGGGCTAGCCGTGAGCTGCTGCTGTGGCCCTTCTCTGCTCTAGCTCTACTTGTATTGCGGAGCGCTTGAATGTGATTTTCCTCGAGCTTTCTCTGCTAAACTTCTTACTTCGATATACGGAACAGCTTCGTGCTTTTGGTTCCCACTTGAGAAATATGCTCACGAAAGCGAGGCTCAGTGGTTCACGAAAGAATTAGACAATCCGTGTTAGAAATTAAGCTTAACCTGACGAACAAGATCGGGAAGTAGACTTACATGAAGCACCAGCGATCGACATCCACACAGGGTAAGGAGAACTGGAAGAGCGTGGAAATAATTGCCGAGGAAATAGTTTTTTTGCGGCGCAGTGAGACGAGAAAGTGTTCAAATATACCATGCAGCGGTTGATGAGAGCCCGAATGTAGGAAACGGCCGTGTAAGAAATGCACCGGTTGTACGGAACCCGGTAAGAAAAAAAAACTTACCTTATAAGACACACCAGGTACCGATTGTGTTTTAATATACTCCAAGTCATTAAGCCTCGAACCAGAGGTCTGACATAGGTGACGACAAGGTTGTTCTGTATGAGGTACTATGGAAGTTTCCCTGCGCGCAACCGGAGGCGTATCGCGTGCAGTCGTCGTGTTCATCATGCCTCCCGTACGCGTTGTTGCTGACAGCATGGAGAAACCACTACGCAACATGTCATACGAATTTCACCCGAACGACACCGTTTCCAGCTATTTTGGGGATGTACGTACTTTTTAGTTTTTTGGGAAAACCAGAAATCAATTGGACGGCAAACAACTTTGTGCAAAACCAGGACAATTACGCCGGTTGAACCACAACCATTACGTAACAGCAAGGTTTCAAAGCCAAGCAGGCCTGAATGTATCTGCTTCAAAGAGGAGCAGCAACGCACCGCCGTGGCGGGAGCCACCCGCACGCCCACAACACAAGAGCACCAGTCACAGCAGTCCTCGCATCCATGGCATCAGCTGCCACTACACCAACAACGCATACAACTTCCAGCGACGGTCCATCCCAGCTCTCGTCCGTCCTGTCCTCTCAGGCCACTGAGGTCCTTTCCCCTACGACCCATACTCGCGTCGTTGCTTTCTTCGTGCGCGGCGTGGTGTTACGCATAATCAAGAGTGAGTCGATAATCGTGGTAATCTACGGCTACGCCGTGACAGAGTTCCTAAGGAGCATTTTGACAGTAAAGTATTCTAGGGCTCCGTCCGACAGCGTGAGGCAGATGATTCGTTCGAACTCGTAGGTGGTTCAAGCTTCATCCCCGGCAAACGCCGTTCGCATCGCAAAGAAGATCAAGGCTGCTGCCTCGCTCGCTATGGACTCGGGTGACCGTCAGCCGGACGTAAAGGTACGATGTTGCAACGTTGTCGGTGTCTCGGGGTTTTCAATTAATTACCTGTGTTGTGTTCTCGGTGTCTCGTGTCGTCCATCTGCTTGCATGTGCGTACTTCTCTTCCATGTCATTTAAAATGTGTCCTGATTATCATGGTTATTAGTACTCGTAGCATGCCCTGATTGTCGTGTTGTGTCTCGCCCTGCTTATGAAGCCTCCGCGGGACTGGACCATTCTTTCACAGTCTGGCGTTTGCGGCGTTTCGTGTTGTCCCCTTGTATGTGCGTACTTACTTGTGACACGTGCGATCACGATATGCGCTGCGATAGTATTCGGTGCGACACGCGATACGAACCACGTCATCTGTCTCCTTGCATGGGCGCGCTAGTTTTCCACGTCATATTGTTATTGTCCTGTTCATAGCATGCGCTGATTGTGCTGGTGTGTTTCGCCCCGGCTTGCGAAGCCGCCACGGGACTTGACCACAGCCTCCCAGTCTCGCGTGTTCGTCGTTTCGTGTTGTCTCCTGTTTGTATGTGTGCACTCGCGACACGCGCGACCACGTTATGCTATTCGAATTGCTGCCGTGTGACACGCGCGACCACGTCGTATTTACCTTTGATTTTGCCGTTGTATATGCAGCAGTGAAGCAACGAATGGCTTGGTATCCCACTGCTGTTTGTCTCGATGCTCTTCTCCCCGACAGATATCTCGAGTGCGCCTTAACACTTTGCAGCGTAAGACTTTGGATACGTATGGCGTCACTCCCTTCGACGACGGAGACGAAATCAACGAGGTCCTCCTCGACCTGTCCTGATTCGTTGGTGAAGACCTCTTCATCACAGATGATCATCATGTCGCGAGCACAAATATCTCCAAGGAAATAATTATGTCCCTTGTACTCTCTATACTGCTGTCTGTCGCCTGAAACTGCTGCTGCTGTTAGTAGTGGTGTTGAAGCTTTTTTCATGGTACTGGGTTGTATGTTTATACTCATACCGTTGGTAGCATGTACCGTGCGAACGAGCGTATGCTATCATACGAGTACTCGCACTGCTGTAGTAGTAGTACTGCTGCTGTACAAACGACACTGTTGCTGTGCGAACGAGTACTACTTTCATAAAGACCCAAGAGGGAAGAACGGCCAAGGCGCTAGATGAGGTGGTGCCTGATTTACGTTTTGTGGGTTATGTGCCTCTATGGTGCCGAATAAGTGCCTGATTGCCAAGTATAGGTTCGGTTACCCCGTAAAGTGCCGGTTAAGTAATGCTGGTTTTATATGTTGAGTAGCACCGCGGTTACCCACTATAACCGGTTGCCCTTATATTGCCGGTCAGATAGTGCCCACTATTATCGGTTGCCCCCTATGATGCCGGTTACGTAGCACCTGTTTTGTATCTCGCTAATTTATTGGTGCAGGATACCTCCCACAGTGCCTGTCCATCGCTCGTCACAAATGGGAACGACCATTAGTT
The DNA here is from genome assembly GCA_031763025.1 of Macrocystis pyrifera. NCBI lineage: Eukaryota > Phaeophyceae > Laminariales > Laminariaceae > Macrocystis > Macrocystis pyrifera. The sequence goes on from JASSKH010000019.1 coordinate 11,223,442, forward strand.
GTGATAATGGAGTGACTGCAGTTCCCTCGTTATTCCTAATTCATAGTTACAGTACAGGTCGCTGTATAATGTCGGGTTTTTTGTCCCTCTCTATACCTGCCCAGCCGTTGTTTGTGTCGCGACTCGCCCGAACCAAAATATATACAGCTACTGTAGTGCCGATTTTGTATATTTCCGATGAAGTAGTGCCTATCTTTTACGCCACATTCCTTTAATGCCGGTCTTGTTTGTTGCCGGTAAAGTATTACGTGGTAGCCGACTTTAGTGTCGGTTACCCCATACCTATTGTGCCGGTCTTCTCTGTTTCTGGTTAAGTATTGCCAGTTGCCCCATATAGTGCCGTTTTTTTTGTGTCTCCGGTTAATGACTATTACGAGGGACCATAGTTAATAGGACCAAATATTGTTAGTAAAAAAATAAGTAAATATATTGGTTTTTATGTATACCATAGGTCCTATTAGCTATGTACCCCCGTAATGGTGTCAGTTACCCCTCAAACTAGTGCGGGGTACGCCTTAGTTTTGTATGTTGCCGGCTAAGTAGTGTCGTTTCCAAACTACGGTGCCGGTTAAGGTACTTCCGGTTTCGCATGTTGACGGTTAGTACTGCGGGTTACCCGTTATAGTGCCTACCAAACCTCACGTCACAAATGCGAACAAAAGTAACTGTGGTACAGCTGTATCTCCCACCGGCATATCCCGGCACTATTACTTAGTGCCGGTTTGCATTTCCCTTTGTCTTGCCGATTATGTAGTGCCGATTGCCCACCATGGTGCCTCCCACATGGTTCCTCGCGAGATGCTTACTCACGTCGTATCCCTTCTTTACGCGTGACGCACGTCGTGTCCCTTCTCTACGTATTCCCTACCGTTGCCTCGCTTTCTATGGCAGATCTTTTTCGACACCCATCCCGGGTCCACCAGCCAAGCGTGGAAACTCTCCGACCTACCTTTCGCCGACATGACCGGTGAAGGGGCGCAGTCTAATGCTTCTCGTCGCCGCGACATCCTCACCGTTAGGGCGGAGACGGAAGTTAGCCTCGAGCGCGGCGCCGCTGGAGATGTTCCTACTACCCCTGCCACGACGGCAACGGCCTCCCCACCTTCACCTGGCTCTGCTGCCGGAGACACACGTCACTGCTGCAGCTGCGCCCGGTAGTTCTTCCCACGACTCGCAGATGTCGGTGTTGCTGTCTGCGTCCGACACGCTCTTACTGTCTAACATTGGAATCAGCGAAGACAGCAACCACGGCGAGGGGGAGGACCCGGACGCCTAGTTGTCTTAGCCTTTTCTGAATTGGATAGCTGTTCGGGCAAGTTCGCCCACCTATTCTTTCATGAGAGGTCACCAATGGATCCCTGCCATTCCGCCAGTTGTCCGTGCGGGAGGTTACGTCGGACAGTGGTGCCAACGTTACAGAGGGTCCGGGGCGGGGAGTGTAGGTTACTACCTACCAGGTACCACGCCCACGGTGGATGCGGGGGGTGGTGTGGGTTTTCTTGCGATATTGTCGTGAGAATCTCACCCGTCGGGGTATACACGGGAGGAGGTTCTGTATTCCTTTTGCTGTTGGCTTGAGTGTTAACACATGTTCGTTGTTCATATTTCTTCCGTCGTTGCTATGTGAAGAGGAGTGATACCAATACTTTTCGGCCGTCCTTCTGGACCTCTTCTCCTCCTGTACGTTTTGAGTGGTCACGTGCTTCTCTTGCGTAGTGATAACAGCGCTCTCTGCTGTTTCACCATGCCGTCGAAGTGCATGTTTTGGATGGTGCGTATTATCCATCCGATCAATCTCAGCAGTTGCACGACAAGAGTTTGCTAAGTCGGTACTGCAGTACTAGAGAGATTTCTGTACAGTCCCAAAGAGTCTAACCTTGGGTACAAAGTTTTACTTGACGTTCCCGTAGAAGTACATATTATTGATGATGCATAATCTCTTGTACAATTTTTTGCAGTGTGTACAGCTGTGACGGGGAGGTTTATCTTGCGTTTCCGTAAGTTGATTCGTGTTTGTTGACTGATAGCTTTTAATAAATACATACATCATATTCTTCTGTTGTATAGTTTCCCCTTAATGCGGTGTCACCAAGTTGCACAGCAGTTGCGATGACGTCTATTTTGCGTTCCCGTAGAAGCCGTTCCGCTTTCGTAATTAGTGGGGTCGTTTCTATACAGCAATGGTAGCAAATACGTTTATATTGGGTTCCCGTAGAAGCCGTTCTGGTATCGTAACTAGTGCGTTCGTTTCTATACAACAATGGTAGCGAACACGTTTATATTGCGTTCCCATAGAAGCTGTTCGGGTTTCGCAACTAGTGTGTTCATCTTGGACTTTCCTAGTTCGATTCTCAGCATACGGCAATACCACTTCACGGCTGTACGACGTCGATAGATTAGACGGTGCACAGGTTATGAACTGAGTGTTCACGTAACCTGTGCAGTGCACGCTGCGTACTGAAGAGATATAGGCTAGTCGGCGTACAGGGGTCTATACACTGCTGGACGCTGCACTTCTCGCCGAGATTTTTTTTCTGATCTCCCTCGAGTTCGTTTTTTTTCTCATCGGGACATATTTTCACATGGATGTTGTTGTTTTCGTACATTGTTGGGTTCTTTTTCGTCCGAGGTGAGCTTTCGTGTTGTACGCGCATGTATTTGGCGGAGAGAAAGCAGTAATAACCTTCACGGCGAGTTTTTTTCGGTTCTCCCTCAAGTTAATTTTAACTCACCGGCATTTTTTTTTTCAGGATGAAAGTCAAGGGTTTTATCTTAGGTCGGCGCCTTCTTTCTTGTACAGGGTGGGATTTTGGTCGTATTCCGTTGCGTAAATGTATTTTGCGGGGAGAATGTGCTCTTCAGCGTTAAAACATATCAATAAAACACGCGTTTTAACGTTCCCAGCCTTCATTTTCTCACAATAAGCACAGTCGAAAACTGAGTTTATGGTCGTCTCGCTTGGCACTATTTTTCAATTTTCTTCATCGATACCACGTTTTTTTCCAGAAGAAAATATGTCTTGATGCTGGTTTTATTCGCGACAATATGTGTCTTCTGTATTTGCTTTGGTCGCATTTTCAGATTTTTTTTTCTCTTGTTTTCAACAACTTTTCTTCACGAAAAGACGTCATTCAGCTAACTTTCTTAACGGGAATACGTCATTTAACGTATTGGCGGCCAAAGATGCGCAATTGTTGCGAGCGGGAATTGTCCGCCAGAACGAAAAAATGGGGGGAGGGGGGGGGGGGAACGAAGAATAATGATGATAAAATACAAGAAAGATTCTTCAAACCGAACTTCGCAGGCGTTTTCCACTCCACTTACTCTACCAAATTCGTGACAAAAAGGTTTTACTATCCAGACACAAAGAGTGGGCATTGCTGTGCAACTTCTCTTCCTATTTCTGACCACGCTGGACTTCTTAGGTAAGGCAGGGTGTGCCTTATTGCCCTATTTCCAGTTCAAAGAATGTCATATTCTTGTTTTCGTCCAACCCTCCAAGCTATAACTCTTAACACTCAATCTCGTACGGGTAAGTACGTGCTGTCGCGGGTATACCGTAGCGACCATGCATCCTTTTGACACACACCCGCCGGGTTTTCTTTGGTGATTTAGGCAGTATATACGTAACTTTCGCATACGTACCAGCTACTGATATGATCTGTGTTGGAGGACGACTGACGAACTACTCGTTCATACGAGGGGTATAATACGAGTCGATTTGTTTGGAAGGTAATGTTCCAAACATCGTCAACTATTTTACAATGTCACAGGATTAGTTTCGTTGATAACGAAGTCGGTTCGCATACCCACAACCCTAAAGGTCATGCGAGTTCCACAACGCATCCAGTACCAGTCTTTTCGGGGCTCGCAACCACATGCGTTTTCCAATTTCAAGGACTCCAGGAGGTATGTGTGTGCGAGCTACTTACTGTAGTTATCATGCGTCTTATTGGCACGCACGCGGCGAGTTTTGTTCTTTGCTTGAGGCAGTATACATATCTGCAGTAGAGAAAATAGTTTTGTTTTTTAACAGTTGCTGAAATGTTGGACGACAAAGGACGAACTACTCGTTTGTACGAGGCGTATGATATGAGTCAGCTCGTTCGAAAGTTAATTATATGCGTACCGTCAACTACTTTGCAAAAAATGCCCTATTGAGAATTTCAGGCTCTAGGGTCGGACGAGATAAGAAAAATATATATTTTTTCGAACTGAAAATAGGGTGGGACACACCCTTCCTTACATAAGAATTCAAGTGTGGCCAGAAATAGAAAGAGGAGATGTTGCACAGCAATGGAATGCCCACTGTTTGTGTCAGGATATTAGCACTGTAACACTTTATATGCCACGAACTTAGTAGCGTCGCCCATGATCTGTCACTACTACTTCTGTTGTGCTTAGGTTTCTTTTGGTTCGGGAGAAGGGGAGAGAGAGGGGTTGTGCCAACTTTGGTCTGAGTGATGAGAGGGAGAGAGGGAGAGCGGTGTTTTGTGTGTGATTGATGCAACAGCACTCTACGACAGAGAGAGCGAATGAACTAGTCTAGAATGGACCTAATCGTAGACATCACGAGGATGATTATTGCCCGTCTTCGTCGAGACGGGAGGCATACAGACATGAACCCCGAGGTGGGTGGTTGGTCGTTGTGGTTATTATTTTGGCCAATCTCGGGTAGGTGGGTACAATTATCGGGAAACTCTTGGGGGGCAAGTAGCCACAATGAGCATACCTTGTGGAAATCTGGCCAGCGTCTGGTGGAGGCCGGGTCTGGCCAATGAAATGGTGTCATGGGGCAGTCGCCGTCACTGAAATAGAAAGGTATCGGGTTTTGGCCACAAAGGCATCAGGTATACACGATTTGGCCACTTCCCTTTTTTTTTTTGGTGCGTATAGGGTTCAGCATTCTCCCTGCTCGTCGATTTGTATCGAATGTAGGCAGCATGAAGACATGGCATCGCATTTTCTACTGTGCTTACTGCATACGTCGTAGCGTAGTATCTACGAGGCGTATGTTTCGCGGCAACATGACTTGTATTTCTCTAGGAAACCCAATATACACGAATCCAGGATCTGTTGAAATTACTCAATACCCCACGAAGCGATCGCTGCTGTGTCGGAGCTTAACCTACCCTGCGAGGAAGCGTAGGCAACATATTCGTACAGAGGTTTACATTCGGCCTCTCAGCCACAAGAGCAACGGCGGCAGAAGTTTTACAAGCAATTGGGCTGGCTCGGAACGGAAGCGCGCAGCAGCCACTCGAAGGAACCACATATAATTTAATATGCCATGCGTTTACGAATTGTATACGTCTCGAAGAGCAAGTCTTCAACGTGTATGACCGTTAACGAGATCGCGACGATTGGGAGGAATAAGGTGGCGAACGCAGCGAATCTCTTCGTACATCGGATCGATCATTGGCATAAAGGTCCAACCTGCTATGAGGGTTAGATTCGCTAGGCGATTGGTTAACCTGTTACCTTTAGCCCAACGGACTAAGACCTTAACAAATGGCAACGACGGCAGAACATGGGTCGTTGGTCGTGAGTTCGAATCTCACGTCCACCGTGAAATCGCTTTTGAAAGAAAAGGGAATTTCCTCATGTCAAGAATTTGAAAAAATACTTCTGGATCCCCAGAAATTGGAACCGCGTGTTGGTGTCACGCGTCGACCCGTATATCCGGTCCGTTCCACAGGGCGGGGGAGTGTTATGAGGCTTAGATTCGGTAGGCGATTGGTTAACCTTTTACCTTTTAGCCCAACGGACTAAGACCTTAACAAACCGTGGAAGACATAACGAGACCACTGTCTCACGCTATGGAGTCAGTAACCCCAATTTAAGAAACCAATGTTGGGTACAACGATGCAGCATGTTTGTTCTTCACATCAAACTGTTCTTTCTGCTCGTCAACACCCAGCACAACCAGTGTCTGTGCCGAATCTTCAGTCCTAGAGAGTACTCATATTTGCCAGAGCTTGTCTTCGGTTGGGGTTCAGTGCGAGGTAATTTGTGGCCCTTTAATGATAAATAGTGATAAAACACAAAAGACATGCAGCGTAGACATCTTCCCCCCCAAAGTAACATCTAGACGAGATCGACGTGACTCATGTAGTAAGACAATCACCCGAAAGAAGGATGAAGCTTGGAATTAATGATTTGAGATTGCCCATGGTAGAACGATAAGACGATCGCACCGGTTGGCTACTATTTAAAAAGAGTTGTGTCCTCGAATGCTTCTATTTATACGAGTTGGTGCTACAGTTAGAATCCCAGAATCCCACGTGGGTCAAACTGTTGAGTGTATTGCTAAAATTAGGTGAAAAACGGAATCAACTGCCGGGATCGCTTTCTGTTGTACTGTTGTTGGAGGGCGGGCGGGCGCAACTCACTGCGGCTCGACATTGGAAGGAAGGGCGGAAGTATTCACCCAATAAAAACAAAAGCGAGGCAAGAACCGTCGTGGAAGCATGGTACAAATATCCTTTCCGACCGTACTTCTGTCACGACTAGGAAGCTGGGATACAAAAATGTGCGAAGACGGTAACCGTGACTAAAACATACGTTATAAACACCTCTTATATTCCTATATATATACTTTTTTATTTAAGAACTAGGCGTCGGGTAGGATATCGATCGTGTCGCCGGGCTCACACCACGAGCCAGCGTCATCCATTTTACACAGTTTTCGGGGTTTCATATAGACCGTAGTATCGTGATTAATTCGTACTTGAAGGGCGAACAGAATAAGTGATTCAAAAAAGTGTCAACACAGCGGTGATGAGCTCGGTTTGTCTGCAAAGAAGATGAGGGAAACGTGCTTACTGTCGACTCGCGATAACAAACACTGATATTCTCGAATAACGACACGGTACAGGAGAAGCGTGTTTATTACGAGCTAGTTCAACCGTACAACTTATTTCCCTTCGATGCGCATTTTATCACTCACTTGACTCTCAGATCGGAGAGTATACGGCAGGCTCTTGGACATCCTTCTAAGTTCATTTCCTTTCGCGATTATATCGATGAAACACTGCACCGCTGTTTTCGGTGTCGACGGAGGTCGAAATGCACCAACCGACGCTAGGCAGCCGGAGTATTTCACTCCAATCTCAACGGATACACAATATCACCATAGTGAACTCCGAACGTCGGGATGAAGGTTGCAGCAGTATCATACCAGGTATTATCATGAACTGACGTTGCCTGCCTAACGTACAGACTAGGTTAGTGCGATGTCGCAATCTTTGCCTGTTGAAAACGATTGTCATGTCTTCGTTCCATTTCAATGCGGTCACCCGTCACTCTATAGTGCAGTGACCGCACTACAAGGGGGCGTCACGCTTCGAAATCAGTACAGTGAGTACAGACAATCTATGTTACGGTGTAGCGAATCGACAAGAATGCAGTTCGTAACTGGCACTATCCCCACTGCAGAGGTAGTACCAACACGAACGGCGCCATGTGCGCCAGGGAAACAGTGCGAAGTTCTCGAACGCACGCCAGAGCCACCTGGCAGCCACATATTTATGTCGAGGAGAGTATAGTGAGTGACGTGCAGGATCCTGGCAGTGCTAATCCATCTGTGGTGCGTGCTTTACGGTATAGCTAGCTCCCGATGAGGGGTAGACCTCAATGGAAGGGAGAGAGTAAAGTGGTAGACACGCGCGGCCGTATGACAGGACCGTGAAAAGGCTACAAGCCCCCCGAAAACCAAACATCAAGGAATCGAGTTTATCTGCTCTCAAAGGGTGAGGCCATGGCGCTACAGTATTCACCCAGAAAACCTGGAATATATACCATACAAACCACTGCGTCTCCAACGAAACTGCTTTGCAGATGTGTACCGCCCAAGGGCGCTGGTAACCCTAGTCACTTTATCATCTTGTTTTACAGGACCCATGTTTGCGCCGTCCTCTAACTATGCAGAGTATCCTTAATGTTGTCGTTTCCCGAACTCGGTGGGTGTCCAACACACGACGTTTAACGTTGCTAGGCACGCGGACCACCTACCAAGGCACCGGGGACGCCTCCATGCGGTATTCCTACTGTACATCAAACGCACTGAGAAATTTAGCCTACCAGCCGTAAAATTTACCGCCAAACGGTGTCAACACTTAACGTGGAATAAGTTTACATGTGAGGTAGATGGATAGGGGAAGTGTTGTACGAAAGAGTTTCACTCAAATTTGAATGCTGCTAACTCACGCTATCGCGCTTTCCACGGATCCTTTTTCATGAAAGGAAATGCCTTTTCGAGTATGAACTCGGTGGAACACAAACCCTCGAAGTTTAACCTTTGTAGGCACGCGGATCACCTACCATGCCACCAGGGACGCCTCCATGCGTTCCTACTGCAAACTAAAAGCACTAAGAAATTTAGCATGCCAATCAGAACATTTTCGGCCGAACGGATCAACCCTTAACAGGGAATACGTTTATATGTGTGGTAGATGGGCAGGGGACGCGATGGACGATAGAGTTTCACCCTCATTGGAATGCTACTAACTTACGCGATCGCGCTTTCCACGGATTCGTTTTGGCCCTTACGAGTATGAACTCGGTGGGACTCCAACCGATGATTTTTAACCTTATTAGGCACCCGAACCACTTACCAAACTACCGCAGGCGCCTTCATGCGTTATTCCTACTGTATCTTAAACGCGCTATTATATTTAGCATACCAATTTTACAATCTTCAGATGAACAGTTCAACCCTTAATATGGAATGAGTCCAGATGTCGGGTAGGTGAGCAGCGAACGCGCTCTGCGATAGAGTTCAACCCTGATTCGAATTGAGCCGACTCACGCTATCGCGCTTTGCGCGGATCCATTTTCACGCAAGGAAAAGCCCTTACGAGTATCAACTCGGAACCTACGACGTTTAACCTTAGTAGGCACGCGGACCACCCGCCAAGCTACCGGGGACGCCCCGATGCGTTCGTCCTACTGTAAATTCAACGCACTATGAATTTTAGGATACCAACCACAAAATCGTTAGACAAGCAGTTCAACTCTTAACGTGGATTGAGTGTACATGTGGGGTAGATGGGCAGGGGACGCGTTCTACTATGGAGTTTCACCTTAATCGGAATGCTGCTAACTCATGCTATCGCGCTTTCCACGTATCTATCTTCATGTGAGGAAGGGCCTGTACGAGTACGAGCTTGGTGGTACACAAACCCACGACGTTTAACTATACTTAGCACGCGGATCACATACCATGCCACCGGGGACGCCTTCATGTCTTACTCTTACTGTAAACTAAATTCACTAAGAAATTAAGCCGCACCATCATAACACTTTCAGGTAAACGGTTCAAGATTTAACATAATATAATTCAAGATGTGGGGTACATGGGCATGGGACGCGTTTTACGATAGAGTTTCATCCGAATTGTAATTCTTCTAGCTCACGCTATCGCGCTTTCCCCGGATCCATTATCGTGCAAAGGAAAGCTCTTACGAACATGAACTCGGTTGTACTCCAACCCACGAAGTTGAACCTTACTATTAATAGGCACGCGGATCACCTACTATGCCACCGGGGACGCCTCCATGCGTAAGTCCTACAGCAAAATTATTAAACTATGAAATTTATAATACCAATCGTACAATTTTCAGACAAACAGTTCAACCCTTAAAATGGAATAAGTTTATGTGGGGTAGATGGGCGGGGGACGCGATGTCGGTAGAGTTTCACCCGAATTGAAATGCTACAAACTCACGCTATCGCGCTTCCCGCGGATCCGTTTTGGACCTTACGAGTATGAACTCGGTGGGACTCCAACCGAATATTTTTAACCTTATTAGGCACGCACCCGGACCACCTACCAAACAACCGCAGACGCCTTCATGCGTTATTCCCACCGTAATTCAAATGCACAAAGAAATTATGCCTACCAATCATAACATTTTTAGTTAAATGGTTCAACCTTTCACATGGAATGAAATTACATGCGGGGTAGATGGGCAGTGGAGTGTTGTACGATAGAGTTTCAACCTAATTGGAATGCTCCTATCATACTCTATCGCGCTTTCCACGGATCCATTTTCGTGCAAGGAAAGGCCCTCACGAACATGATTTCAGTGGGATTCCAACCGACGAAGTTTAACCTTAGTAGGCACCCGGATCAACTAACAAGCCACCGGGAACGCCTCCATGCGTTCGTCCTACTGTAATTTAAATGCACTATGAAATTTAGCATGCCAACCATACAATATTTAAAGACAAACAGTTCAACCCTTGACGTGGAATGAGTTTAGACGTGGGTTAGATGGGCAGAAGACGCGTTCTACGATAAAGTTTTATCCCAATTTCAATGCAGCTAACTCACGCTACTGCGCTTTCCGCGGATCCACTTTCATGCAAGCAAAGACCTATACGAGTATTAACTCGATGGGACTCCAACCCACGACGTTTAACCTTAGTAGGCACGCGGACCACCTACCCAACCACCAAAGACACTTTCATGCGGTATTCCCACTGTAAATTAAATGCACTAAGTCATTTAGTCTACCAATGATACAATTTACAGCCAAACGATTCAACCCTTAACGTGTTGTGAGTTTAGATGTGATATACATGGGCAGCAGGCGTGTCGTACGATAGAGTTTCTCCCAAATTACTATGCTGTTAACTCACGCTATTGCGCTATCGACGGATCGTTTTCAATATAAGTACAGGCGCTTCCGAGCATGAACTCGGTGGGACTCCAAACCACGAAGTTTAACCTTAATAGGCACGCAAACCACCTACCAAGCTACCGAAAACACACTTCCATGCGGTATTCCCACGGTATACAAAATGTACTAAAAAATTGCCAACATCCATCATAAAAATGTCAGCCAAACGGTTAGACCCTGAACGTGGAATGACTTTAGGTGTGGGTTTGATGGGCAGGGGATGCGTTCTACTTTTTTCGGGTAGGGACTGAAAAATAATTGAATCGGACAACCCACAGGCAGGTCAATAAGTCCTCAAAATTTGACGCACAACATCCCACATCCGTCAACCTCTTGACGTTGGTTTGTTAGAATGATAATATGCTTGTCGCTATCGCTGCTACAGCTTTGGAGTTTTTCATCCATCTTGTCGCTGTCGTCGAGAGGTCGTGTGTACCTCGCTCAACGGGCTTGAGTCGATTTCCTTAGACCCCTCAAGATACCTACGTGACGGCCCTTCATCTCCACCGAGATGACCAATAGGAAAAAACCGCTAATGGCAAAGAGCACCACCGCGAGGAAGTTGAAGCCGTTGGGGCGCATATGGAGACCCAAGGCGTCCGCGACCAGATCACCAAAGCCCGTTGCACAATCTGCCCACACCGCAAGAGTAACGGTGGGTTTTCATCGAACGCGAGCCGGGTGATGGACGCGAAAGGTAGCATGTTCGGAATGGATGTAAATTAAAATTCTGAGGTAGGCAGCCGTGTCGTACATTGCGGGGAAAGGAGTGCGGGTTCACGCCTAAATGTCGATAAATCATTGCGTCGCGATTTCTCCACCTTTGGCGGAGAGGTTTTCCGGATTCTATTTTGAGCGAAGCCACCGAAGAGGTCATGCCTCCATGGATGAGCCCACCCGACGAGCAGTACCAGCGTATCACCGGCAAAGATTTCCAGGAAGTTTGCTTGCGCAACTCGTCCAAATATCCATATGTTAACGTCAAGTATCTGATCTGTTTACAAACCCTTTTTCACTCAAGGACCTCAACCGGTGCTATGCGTGGCAACTATACCGTTGCCATCAGAGTTTCGAGTGTCGCCCTTGAGCATGCACTCGTGCAAAAGACCTCGCAATCATACGTATTGGTGCAATCGTGTCCAAATCTGGTACTGCTACGATCTGTCCCGACAAATGCCAACCGTGGTTTTCGTACTAATTTGCCACCCGCTACCTCAATGCAACACCACGACATGGATCATCGACCGGTTACTCTTGTAAAAAACGCAGAGCAGCATCTTAGAGCTATGCCGTAAGACTATGTTTTCCTTTGTACATACTGTTTATTTCCTGTGGTACCACGACAAAGTTCCTGGCAAGCCACCATGGACGGACTCCCAGAGACGACGAAGAGCAACCACACCACAGAATGCCCAACATATCCGTAAAATACGTCTGCAAAATTTGGTTGTCTAGGAAGGGCGGGTTCGACTTCTTCGACTCACAGAACGGATTGTTTTGTTCGCAGTTGGTGGTCATGTCGAGGCCGTCGAGAATAACCCGCAGCATGAACGAAGAGTTCCAGTCTGTGGTACGTGCGGTGAAATGCACGAAGGTGAAAGCCACGAACAAGGCAGAGGCATGAGGCATTAATTCAAGCGAGTAACGGAGCGGAGGATACCCATGTCTGGTGTAACCGCATTAGACGTCTACGCACAGGGAGTATATGGTTAGTGGTGAGTACAACACCAAACACACTACGCCATTATTGTCAGGCCCAAGACTGATTCTTCAATTTGTATTACCCCTTGCGTTGATACATTGTTTCTTCTCAGTATTTATAACTGAGTCTCTGTTTCGGAAAATACATATGTACCTGTCTGTCTGTTTGACGGTCTGTCTGTCTGTCCGCAGTCACAAGGACACTCCAATCCTCGCAAAATCTGGTCCCAAACCGCTCCCGACCTTGAGATGTATACCACGCGAATCGGTAGCGGACACACATACACAAGCAGCCTGGACCAACTTTCGGAGTCAACGGAACTCTGCGCCTTGAGCTACGCGACCCAGCCTCACCGGGGGGCCAACCACTTGTGGACAATCGCTTGTGGCAGAGTCGGCACGAGCAGCGAAATCTTTCGCAAATTGGCTACAGCGCACCGATTATAACAAATGTGGGATCATCTTGCAGAAACATTGCTGGTTAAGGGCGTTAGGTTAACGGTGATAATGAGTTCGTTGCCTGCCGCCTCGCAAGCGGCCGTGCAAGGGCGCTTCTGGCTGCAAGGTCTTGACCCATGGAGTTTGCAATACAGTATATAGCGTTTTTTGACAGGGTCGCCTCCTGCTCAACAGTAAATCGGAGAAAATTGTCATTCTCAAACAGGCAACAACAGCAACTGTCAAACCAGCAGCAAACAGGTCGAGCCATGCGCTTTCCTCGTCTCGTCGACTCTTACGAGTACTACTACTGCCGTATCCGTCACGAATGCCAAAACATGGGCTTTTTTTCAGGTTTAGAAGGACACCGTAGGACGCCGCCGGCAAGCTCTTGCCCCCTTGAGCATACATCTACCTCAGTCCTTCAAGCCCGTCATCTATACTAGTTAATCCTTGCCGCCACCGAGTGGGTTGCCCGTGGGCTGAGTCTGTGTCGTGATCGAGCGTCTATCGTCTATTGTCGCACGAGTAGGTATTTCGTACAGATACTGTACAATAAACGTCTATCGTCGCACGACCAGGTTTTTTACAGTACAACAAACTTGTCGAATGGCAAAAAATGGGCTTTTTTGCAGGTTTGGGAAGATACCGTAGGACGCCGCCGGCGGCAGTGGATTACTTTATACTTTTCGCCTTGATTTGTTTGCGATCCTCATCGTATGTTACGGTACTCGCAAATTATAACCCGTTAGTTGAATATACAAGTCAATCTGTCGAATGTGTAACAATCCACAAAATGTTTTTCATTGGCCGCATACAATAGCAGTAGAGCCCGGTGTCAGTATAGGTCTACCCTATTTATACCCCCTATACGATATGATATTTCCATTGTACTTACAGTAGTAATGTGTTTTGCCCCCTAGAGCATTCATCCGCCTCATTTCTCATTTGCCAACAACACCTCGCATACCGTAGCACAAGCAGGTATTTTACATTACAACAACAGGAGTTGATTACTTCTTGTGCGACTACAAAATTATCTACGAGTACTATTAAAAAATTGCATACTATCACAGGTCTTTTGCAACAGCATTTAGTTGATTACTTCCTACTTTTCGCCTTTATTTGTGTTTCGCGATCCTCATCGTTTGTTTCGGTACTCGCAAAAAAATAACCCGGCAGTTGAAAACACGTCAATCTGACGAATGTGTAACAACGCACACCAGAAAATTGGCTTATTTTACCGTAGGACGCCGGCGGCAAGCTCTTGCCCCCTAGAGCATGCATCCACCTCAGCTATCATTTCGCCAACAACAACTACAGTATTTCGCTGTACAGAGATCTCTTGTTGATCTGTCGTTTAAGTGTTGTAATAAACAACCGACATGTTTAGCTTTGGACAAGAGAGCGTCGTCAGCTTTCTGATCATGTCCCCTACGAGTACTATAACGAGTGGTACCGACAGTCAACAAGTAGACGCTCTGCCTGAGCCAAACACGGCACTCTGGGGTTCTGTCTGTGCTGGTCCGGACTGGCCTCTCCCGTCACCCTGAACAACTCCGCCTTCGACTTCACAACAAAAGAGACAAGCAAACTGAGAACGGCGCTCGAATGCATTTCACCGAGGGCAATAACAATCTCAACATTTAAAGTAGTATTACGGGGGTCCATATTTAACGGGACCAAATTTTGTTGGTAAAAATAGGTAAATACATAGGTTTTTATGTATACCATAGGTCCTATTAACTATGTACCCCCGTAATAGTAGTCGAAGTAGTAGTACTAATAGTAGTAATAGAAAGGCGTGAATCGGCATTGACCAAACCGCACCGCTTGTACTGCCGTTGCGCTCTGTACTGCTGATGTGGTCTACTCGTCATAGGTGACTATAACACCGATCAACGACTCGGTGTGTACTGTTGGCTACTGCTGGGTAGCATAGTAGCTATCGGTCGTTACCAGTGTTATCAGTGATACTAGTAGTGGTTGTTGTAGTCGTAGTAGGTGTAGTAGTAAAAGTAAGAGCAGCACAGCCTGCAACGGTGGGTCTGATCTTTTCTGGCTCGGTGAGTAATGCAACTGAAATACTGCTCAGTAGCTTCAGAATTCGAGTATTTTTTCTATAGATTACTAAATTTGTGAAATGCGTACCACGCTAGATAGTTCATCAGGCATAGCTTCCACTGCTTCTCGATGTCGGCTGTTGATCGAAGCATCGAGATAGGCAATAAATGTCATAAATATATGGCGCTGTCCCTAACGCCATCAGCAGCAGTAGTAGTAGTAGTAGTAGTAGTAGTAGTAGTAGTAGTAGTAGTAGTAGTAGTAGTAGTAGTAGTAGTAGTAGTAGTAGTAGTAGTAGTAGTAGTAGTAGTAGTAGTAGTAGTGGTAGTAGTAGTGGTAGTGGTAGTAGTTGTAGTAGCAATAGTAGCATTAGTAGCAGTAGTAGCAGTAGTAGTAGTAGTATTAGTAGCAGCAGCAGCTGCAGCAGTAATAAAAGTAATTGCCAAAATCAGGTATACCTGGCCACTTTCGCGCCAAAAACAGTTACATACTGAAATCAAGTACAAAACACACACCGGGAGCCCTGCTATTGGCCAAGCAGACATTGTAACTGATTTTGGCACGAAAAGGCCAAGGTACACCTGATTTTTTCTACTCTGTCTAGCTTTCAACTGATTTTGGCCAACTTTGAACCAATCAAGGAGGCCATACGTACACCGTGTTTTCTCTCCGTATGCGTCTGCCCTCCCTCGATTGAAATTGTTCTGTATTGACGTATGAACTCTGTACTCGTACGTCGTACGTAAATGCACGTATATACATGCATACATGCGTACGTACGCTTATTTCACTTTTTCTCCTTTGAGGTGTGCGATGTGCTTCAGTTAGTTGTGTGTACTCTGTTGTTTTCTACACAGCAGTCATCACGGCACCATGGACACTCGGCGTTTCGTCTGCACCACCCCGCGTCGAGGTGGTCTCACGTTTGGTACGGCAAGATAATTTCGGGCCGAGCAGGCGGTTCCGCGAGAAAGGTCTGGAATCTTTAAAGCTGTCAACGCTGGTGGGGCGCCAGAGTAAATACTGTTGGCAGTCCCGCCGTGGCGAAACAAACGAAGCATATTAATAGTGACTCTTTGCAGGCCCAAGTGGAGGTACCTACACTCTGAAGAAAACAAAATTCAGATTTTCGAGGCCATGTTGCACGCTTAATGCTTTAGACCTTTGCCAATGGGAAAGAGAAGCATCAATAAAAAGTTTGAATTCCAAAGATACCCGCCAAAAAATTTAGAACGCGCTTCCTATGGGCACGTTCAGAAAAAAAAAAAAGTTCCCAACTTTTGGAAAAGCCCGAAAAAAGCAAATCTGGGGCCGATGTTGGGCCAAGATCGGCCTGAGAAAAACTCAGGCCGATCTTTGTTTCGAAGCGGCGAGATTCCGAGTCCTCGACAGACATCGATCGATAAAACCAACGATTGCGTCATGAATTCTGAACGGGGTGCGCTCGTTAGGGGCTCCGACCCACCCTTGAGTCACCGTCTTCACACAATGGCCAGTGACGTGCAGCGGGCGCTGGCCTTGCGTACGGTAAAATAACAAATAGCCGCTGGTGTGTACAAAACAGAAGACGAAATTTCTCGGTCCGTCTTGAATGGCAAAAAACAGGCTATTTTTCAGGTTTGGGAGGATACCGCAGGACGCCGCTGGCAAGCTCTCGCCGTCTAGAGCATGTATTCCCTCTAGAGCATGTATTCACTTTCTATCTTCGATGCCGTCATCTATACTCGTTGGTCTTGCCCGACACCAAGCGGGTTGGCCTTGGGCTGAGTCTATATCGAGATCGAGCATCTATCGTCTCACGAACTGATTTTTATCAGCGTGTTGACAATTTGCAGCGAGAGAAAACAAATTGCACCGCCTGCAGCCGTTGGAAAAAAAAAAGAAAAAATCAAACCTTTTTCCCCTTTTTTCCCACAGCGGCGGTACGAGGGTATTTTCGGCTGCTTTTTTAAAGAAATGTTTTTGAAAAAAAGCTTTCGGGCTTCGGGTTTCCATTGGCATAGGTCTTAGGCGCATTTTATTTTTTCCGGATTGTCATGACATCACACCGCTCGTGGCGCGCGTTTTTCACTTGGTTTTAGAATGTACCTGATTTTGGCTCAAACGGATCACGTATACCTGATTTTGGCATTTGCCCATAAAAGTACTACCGTAGTAGTAGATAAGGCAGCAGCAGTATTGGCAGTGCTAGTTACACTCTTGGTGCTATGGCTGGGCCGGACAAGAAGCGAATGGAGGACATTTGTGTCGGTAGCGTCACCCAACGTCATCCAGGTGTTGCGAGGAAACCAAGCAATCGTGGGGCCAACTCCGGTCAAGGTGATATCTCGAGTCCAATATAAAGCGTTGACGTACATTCCACTGCGAAAGAAAATTGAAAGAAGTTTACAGTGTAACTCGCTCTATATAAACCCGAGAGTCACGGTTATTGTATGTTCTTTCACCGAAGATGCATCATCCAGTGCTAGGCGCCATCCAAACGTTATCTATCTGTAAAAATGTAGCGTGATCTTAACGATGACCGCGAAAAGGTGCAAGACAGACTTTTTGCGTTTTTTGCCAGCGGGTGTTCTTCTGTACTCGACGACACGTCGCCCCTAATGAAAAACAAAATATGACAATGGTCTTGCAGTGTATGAGGTTCCGTCAACAAAGTACATTGACCATACAGCTGGGGCCATCTACCGTTTCCCACACCGCATATCTCAACAATGGTGTCCACCATCTTCGTCCGTCACTGATGAGATTCTCACTTGGTCACATATCGTTTTCAGGTGTCAGTAAACAAACAATATTCTGGCTGCTTCGAAACGGTATGTACTTCTCCAATCTAAATAAACCCAAGGCATAAACAAAGGGCCTCACTCAGAAAAGACGTACCCCTCGGGAAGTGGCATATCTCTCCCTGAAGGTAATGCGTCTCGTGACGTGTAACCTTTCTCGCATAGAGAGCTCTCGCCGAAGACAGTGTGTGTGTCTGACGAAGCCTGATGTTCTGCCCGAAGGTTTTGGGAATAAACTTTCACACGCGACAAACTTGCATACGTGCGTGCAGCGTTTGTCGGTCTGATATGTACTCCCGGTATTACAACTAAGTGCGAGTTGCGAGCGCGTCGTACACGACTCACTGGCATTACAACAACCCACGAAGCTCACCTCAAAGTAAACACCTACGGTGGAAAACACAAGTAAGTGGGCGTGTACGCACCATACCTTGACGTTCGTACCCATATTTGCGGAAGTCGAACATATTCCTTCAAACTAAGAACCGGGCCCTTCGGAGAGGACGTATACTTTGTCTACGCGGTGCACATGATATGACACCTTCCAAGAATATGCCAACGGATCAAATCGTTAGGACATTACTGCGTGTCGCCTAGACCACTGTCTGGGACAAGCCGGAACGTTTGAAATACCACACCGACATCATGGCTAGGACGCCCAGCTATGCGACGAAGGTCTGGATGGAATCGCCATAACGATGCAAATGACGGGATGTTCGTATGAATACAAGATCGTGTGTGACACGTGCAATCGATGACGGCATCGTCAAACCTTCGCTGACTTCGTCGATGGAATTGGACACGGTAGTGTAGTCCATCACCACGTAGATATTAGAGCGAAGGTACATATTACCACACCGCGGATGACGAACAACACTGGCCTTGGTATGTATACACCAGAGAAACTGACCAACGTGATTCATCATTTGATGCCATCGCGGTCGACCCATCAACTACTGCGAAGCACATCGCCTCGACGAACAGTGCAACAAACTGGAAGTTGAACATATACGCACAGTTGGGTGATGTGTAGGTGAATGCCCTCAGCCCGTTGGGGATGGAGGTGACGAGAAGAACATTTCCCGAGAAAAACGTCCACCTGTAAAATGAGAGAGAGGCCGTAACGTCGACCTAGAGTTAGTCGTACCCCTGACAGCCTTTACCGGAACAAGAGTCAACGGCCGGTACGATTTACTTCAGCCTTGCCATCGTGTCTAGCTCCACAAGTGCCGAACGCACCAAATCTGCCGCTTAACCCCAATCAAATCGTACTCCATAATGTACCTGGTAGCGATATTATGAGTTGCTTGTTATATACATTTCTCAACAGCTTTGGGATGAGTCACAGTGGCCGCGTCTTCTAGGGACTCTCGAAACCATTCGCTGCGCTCGTAACATATCATGCACAAACTCGCAGACAGTGCGAATACCATCAGAAGGCAGCGCAGGATAAAGAACGTACGTACATTGATGTTATTGTTACTCCGATAGAGGAGGCCATTGTGAGATGAAAACCGGAGATAGCGAGCACGTCGAACAGTGAAACCATCACCCGTGCGACGAGCGTGACGCCACAAGACAGTTGGATGTTGACCCCCAGCTCCGAAGCGGGTAGGTCTGATCCATCGACGATTCACGAAGACAAAAAGCGGCAAAGAGCGGACGATGAACGGAGAGGGTATATGAGCCGTTTCCCCTCGGTAGAGGATATATGTGCGAGTCCAACCCACTGTCACTGACGGGGCTATCGACCCGAGAGAGTTCTGTCACAACATCCAACGAATATATCTTTACACTGAATCGTTAAGTACCGACGCCCGTGGTGGGATTGGCGTATCACTCCCACCTTAAAGTATCGCTAAAATAAGCTGATGGTTGGGCGAATTACTATTAGTAGATACCTCATTTATGGGGGGGAAATCGTCATACACATTACTCGAACCCTAACGCTAGTAGAGTTCAGTCGAAACGTTTCAGAGAGACGGCGATATTTAACCCGGTAAGATCAGCAGACAATTCGTGTTTCACGACAATGATCGTGATGCTATCTCTAGGATTTGAGTTTTTCCCGGGTTCCACTAATTTATTCTGTCAGACTCAGCCTTCTGATGAAAAATAGAGCTCATACAATTTTCCATGTGAGGGTTGTGTCCGAAATGAGCCGTGCTCCGGGGCACAATACCGTGCGACAGCAACGGTACCTATACCAACCGAACGCTTATGCGACTCCTCACCTAAGGAGGCGTATAAAATAAAAAGCTGACTTTGACTGCAACTACGGGAGTGCATCCCGATCTACTATCTGACCCCAAAGCCTATGCATATTAGAAAACACGCTGTGAAAAAACTATTTTTTTAACGGCACATTACAATGGCATTGGGTTGAGAAGCCCAATTGTTCATCATACGTAGTTCCGCGAAAACATTGCTCCCCTTATCGAAATACGTGTGCACATATGGCCTTGGGGCCGTTATCGTCGTCCCAAGCCCCTGGATCGGCCACATTGATTTTTTCGCGCAAGATCTTTTGTTCATATTTCACAAATTTGTTGTTCAAATATGAGAACGCGTTCGCACATCGTTTTTTGTGTTTTGATATTAGTAACAATGGTGACAGAACACTGCAGTATCATGATACAAAACTCATACATCAACAAACAATGGGGAATATAAACCTCTCCGACAATATTGGCTCTCAAATTCAAACGGAAATTCAAATGGAGTTCGTAATCGGTTGTTTCGTTGGGCCGTCATTTGCGGTGCACTGCGCTCTCTGAGTTTGGGAAACAGGGTTTTCATAGGCAGCAAGCGGATAATAGCTTTACGTGCTGTCGTTCACCGAAAATCGTGTACGAGAGAAACATAACCGTGACCGAAGTTAGCGGGTAGAAATAAGTGATAACCAAGTCTGCATCAAATGCATTTTGCTCACGAATTTCTGTCAGGGGGGTCCTATTCCAACAGCGTTATACCTGTTTAGAACCGAACCACGGTGTACGGTAGAAGACGCAGCGGGGCAAATTTTGTTACGATCAAACGGATACGGTGCGGTGCGGTGAAAATAAGCAGGAAACCATAACACACAGCGGGGTAAAAGCGCGTTGTGCAACACCTCGACATTTCCCACTGTCAAGGGATGTTGTTGTGGGCGTGTAACGGTATGGGATGGATGTAAGCTCACCAGACGTGAAGCGATGCCAAAGGATGGAGTGCATGATACCCACAACGGTGAACGATACCATCACACCGACTGCGAAGTGGTCAATTATCATCCTCGCCGTTGTGCACATTGGTGGGTATAGGCCGTCTGCAATCTCCGTCTTGGAGAGCGACCATTCTTCCCACGTGGTCCCGATCATCAACGGTTGGTCTGTAACAATAGTGACGTGGTGTGTACGAGAGGAGGCTGTTGAGAGGATGCTGTAAAATGTGAATCAAGGGAAGCTGTCTGCATACGAGTTTTATGGACACCGCACACGATAGATCGTGAAGAATACCGTCGAACAGCGGTGGACTACATGTTCTGTTTCGACTGTTCCCGACCTTCAACAACGGCAGATGGCGGCATCGGCGTCTCGCAACATATCACTACGATGTGAGTTTCTTATTGTGTACAGTCAGCTTCCAGTTGTTGTTAGTCTTTGTTATAGTTATTCGCGCGGGCAAGCGCACCGCACAACATTGTTGTGCCTCGCAACGTACGACAATCATGGCAATGCTACTGCGTGGAGCTCGAAGATGGGCGGTGTATTCCGCCGAAAACCGATCTAGTACTCTCAAGCTGCAGAAAGCCACGCTCACAAGAAACGTAGCCCGCCCGAACGGCAAATCGTTGTTCAGTATTTGCAGCATGTGTGGTGAAGACCTACATATAACCGAGCAAACAGCTTCTCGCCCCCCCCCACCAACCGCCAATATTCTTAATAGGGGGCGCCTAGAGTCGCCGGCAGACTCACACACGACAATGACCGGAAGTATAATGGATGAAAGCACGCTGACCGTAAGGTAGAGCATTTCTGATTCTCGGTCGGCCTGTCGAAACGCGATCGCCATCAGCGTAGTGGCGCAGAACAAGATGCTTAGATTCCACGCCATCCTCCTGGAACACAAGAATCATAAACGTGGCGTGAATACGTCGGCATGTGAAATTTGGACGATGTCTTTTCCTCGTGGCGGCATGCCCCCCCCGTTGGTTCCTAGTTGGTGCTGCCCAACCGGCGGTACTCGATCTCGTTGGTCTCTGTAATTAGTATTAACACATTAGACCATATACGGACCGCTGCATCATCGGTGCTCTACTATGTATTTTCACCTCAACATGGTTGAGAAACGAATCTGGCAACAAAATAGGCCCTAACCCTTCGTCGGCGTCTGAAGCCTTAATTCACCACCGGTGTACAGTAGTACGGCGGAGGGGTTCCACAGTAGAGGTTGACTCTAACTTTTCTGAGGCTCTTCACTACACGTTACCCGAACACTGCCTTCAGAAAAACTCAAAGTACATCCCGACGAATAATCCCATGGCCAAAGTATGCAAATACTCCATCTTTCGAGACTAGATTGGCGTTCCGAAAATATTCGGTTGAGGAGCCCCGTCATTCAGAATAAAATACCAGAAATATGCTACCCCCATCGTAGAACGCGTCCGCGGAATACTTTGGGTCCCAGTACACGATAGCATAGTTGATCCTTATCACGAACATGTAGCAACGAAACCACACAATGTTTACAGGTCTTTGTTTTTGCTGCACGGTCACTACTACTGACACACCACACAGCTAATGTGTGCATGCACGCAGTCTCACATGGCGTACCCGCCCTTAGCAGACCGAGCTAGCAGGGTGGCCGTTATCTTTACAGCAGAAAAGCAGTCCTGTCTCCCTCCTGTTCTCTGCCCGCTGTTACCTTCAGGATTGCCCTGCTTCTGTTTAACAGGTTGTACCAGGCAAATGACTGACGGTGGGGCTGAACTCGTGCGTGGTGCTGCTAGAAAACTATACATATGACCGCGGCCGTAGTTTCAAAAATGGGCGCCATGGTGGCGGTCTCAAAGTGGGCTTTCCCCTCCGTGCCGTTCTTGGAGTAGCACAACGTGCAGCACAGTCACAGTGGTTTAGGTAGAGACATGCGAACGTCGTTGAGAGTACGTGTGCCGGCCACAAAGCTACTTTTCCGACTAGTGTTAACCCATTAAACGAACATTTCACCGTGCATACCCTAATCGGGGTTCGTTTTGCACACACCTGCTGCGGTATGGCTCTAATACATTGTATCCGACTTGCGGAAGCAGCGTTTAGCTAGGAATGAAATTCGAACCCATGGGCAAGACGCCAACGGAACACAACGGTTGTGGACATGTTTCGTATTGAGTAGCTTCTCAGTAGACAATGTCGCGCTCATATGACTGATTTAGTCTCAACGCTTAGTCCGCCTCCTGCCACATTATCTCTGTCGACATCCGAATACGTGTGTCAACGCGAGAAGCGGAAGACAAAACCCACACGAATACGGCGACAAACAAGTCGTCTGGGTATTCGCCTTTTTGAGGCGCTGGAAACACAAAACGTTGCAACATTATACATCTCGATTTCCGAAGTCCCTTCGAAAATACTACAACTGCGCACTTCAAAACGCGTCACCTGGATGAAGACCACCTCTTGATGCTTCTTTTCACTCTTACTGGTCGGTCTTGCGGACCCCATGTTCCTGTTCTTAGCGTGAACATTTGCCTCCTGTCCCAGGATATTTTCAATGTTTTGGCGGTCTAGCCGCACCTGGACAACGTCATGCACAAAAACACCTGCCCTTATACTTCAAGCAGAAAATCACACGAGTTTATCTTATTTCTGACAAAGAGTTTCGCATGCGTACAAACCTCATGTCTCGAGGGCGGTCAGGCACGAAGCTTGCAGGAAGATACCTTGTTCGACGCCGCTCTTAAACGCTGAGTCCAACGTCATATGTTCGCGCCGGATCTTTGAGAAAGCAAGGTCCCCACACCCCAACACGAAACGTCTACTGCAGAAGAGGACGCATGGTCGGCTCGTACGTTTCAGTGTAGTCACTGCGCATCCGTGGACGAGTAGCGCACACTCACAAGTGAAAGCGTAAGAAAGCAAAGGAAAACCCTATACAGGCAATCTCTTCCAGGACTGAGATACTATATAGAGTTAGCGTTTCGCCAACCATCTCACCAGCATATCCAATATCCTGTCCGGCACACTCATATGGCTGGCCGTCGCGGATGCAACCTCTGTGTCAAAGGGAGGTTGGGTATGCGCGGACGTTTTTAACGTCGGCCCAACCTTCATCGACACGCCACGTCTCATACTGACACGCTCACTCAGGGTGTGTTCGAAGGAACTTGACCACTGTGACCGGAGCCAGCCTGTTGCATTTGACGAGTTTGGATCCAAGGCAGGCCGCTGGTGCCGGGGGCATGGGGTTTCTTGACCACTGAAAATGCAACAAACGCGTCACGATTGATCGAGAAATCAAATTCGCTCTTTTGTGAGTGGGCCGAGTACGCACGGAAGCCCTGGCGGTTGTAAGGGCTACTACTGCCGCTCATGTCTCTTCACGGGAGTGCTTGAGCATGCCATGAGGCGTCTTTCACAAGCAGATGAGGTAGCGAATGAGTTACACGCTACATTTCTGCTGCGTAAATTACCGTACAAACAATATGTCCTTTGCAGAGAGAGGGTTATAGATGTGGTGGCTTTCGGCGACGACAAACGAACACCGTAAAGCTTGTACATCTAGTCGTCGAGCTATACGCGCAGACACTGCAACGCACTAATGTTTAGGGATCAACCGTACCCAGGGGCGGATAGGAGGCTTTGTAACTTCCCGTACGCCACGGTCTCCCCGTCCAACACAAAAACTACATCACGCCTTCGTCTAGTCTCTAATTCCCACGCATGTGGTTTTGCTACACCAATAGACCTAAATAATATATCCACCGAGCGTTCTTCCCTTTACAGTGTTTGCCTCACGCACTCATTACCAGTGGCCGTATCTATAGTCGTCAATCAATATATGATATTTTATTCTCACGGTTGGTCAGCAGACGGTCAAAATCAATCTAGAAATAGCCCTGACGATGTCATGATTATATCTGAACGCGTATGACCACATTAAATTGAGCGTGCGCTTGCCTAGAGTAGAATTGTTCTCTTTCGATGACGTTGACCGAGTTGTCGCGTCGTCCGTGCAAGCGATGCCGACTAACCCCCCACCAGACGCAATGGCTCTCCGCCGATGATCAGCGTACACTGTGACCCCTCTCGGCCTTGGAAGGAACCTAACGAGGACGAAAATGTCGACAATCACGCGATAACTCAGCGCTGAGCGACATGTACGGGGAGACGGCAGCGGGTTCGGCTCCTCTGACCGGACCAAGTGTGGCTTTTCACAGGCGCTGATAACCTTCGCGCGGCTTCCGAAGGGACATTGTACGGTAACAAACATATTTTTCTGCAACGGCCACTGCATGGTTGCAGCATCATACGCGTTCGTGTGCGAGTTAAAATTAACGTAATCGTACGGCACCGGTGCATCATGATCCTGCCGGTGCTGCTTGTCGCTCACGCTTCTGGCAGTCGGTTGGTAGTACCAAAGCTGGGCTTGCGTTGGTCGACATAGTTGGTTGTTGTAAGAGAGACCAAAATATGATGATTGGAAAGAGGTTGTAAGAGAGACCAAAATATGATATTTGTACAGAGGGCGTTGGTGAATGGCCGCATGGGGGGAGGTCGCTGACCGACATGGTACTTTTCTGATTAATACCACACCAATCTGGATGGAAATGAAAAGTCGTTTCGGTATTCGTACATGTGTTTCAACGCTGGTTGTATGTCTGTCCAGAGTTGTGCTTGGTACCAGGTTTGCCTGTTCGAAGGCCCCATGAACAAAGTGCCCCCATCGCGAGTGTTTAGAACATACACAGGTACTGTACGAACGTTCGTAGGATCGTGATACGTGGCAAAGCTCTCCTGCTGTGGTAAGAGGTGCAGAGATGCCACCGAGCATCCGTTAAACAACTCGTGATGGTAAAGAAATATAAATGTTCATACCGAGTTATTATACAAACGGCGTGGCTTGGACAGGCCATGCGGTCGCTATCGACCTAATGTACCGGTGTTATTTTACTGGCAACGAATGTTGGCGGGGGGTTTCTCATACCTAGTAAGCCCGTCCAACGCGTCAACGGCGTGCCCACAGTACACCACCCTGCCGTGTTTGACGAGGATAGCGTGTGAGAAGAGACGCCAGATCTCCGGCCGAGGCTGGTGTATAGCCATGATAATAGTTACCTGGAACGTGTCGTATCAGCATTGCATCGAGCATCGCGTAGTTGTCTTTCACAAACGAGTCGAACGCATCCTTGTCTCCTTGTGGGGGGACTTCGTCCCTTGATCCTAGACTCAAGAGTTATCATAGGCCGTCAAACACTTGTCGACTGGATACCAAGTTCAGGGACAGTGCGGTCAATAGTTGGATTTTGGGTTACAGTACCACCGAGAAACAACGTTTAGTCATATCCGCACAAGGATTCAGAATGCCCTGACTACGATATACTAGTTTGGCGGGGTTGTACACAGTTCCGCCCGGTCAGCTCACTTTCATGGAAATGCGCCTGAGGATAGTTACCAGCTCCAGCGCAGCTGTTGCGTCCACGCCGGAGGTGGGTTCATCCAAGAACAGGAGTTCCCGGTGACCTAGGAGTTCCAAACCAAGCATTAAGCGGCGTTTCTGGCCTCCGCTAAGGTTTCCCGCAATTGTGTGCTGGACTCCAACTAGATATGTATCTTCCATCACTCTGTGGGGAATACACGTGGATATCAGCATGATATCGTGGAAGTCGAATAACGTTGTGTCTGTTTTCATTTCTTCAATCGCCAAAGGCGTGCCATGACGGGGGTGGCGCGTTTTCACACTTCTTGGCTCTGGTTGAAGGCGGTCCTTAACGGCGAACTTCTCCATCTCCTCGGAATCCCGTTCGTGCGTTCGCTATGAGTTTCGAGAGTACGCCTTGTCCACATATTTTTTTTAACTTTCCCAACAGTCAGGTTGTGGGTGAGGTGTAGAGACTTGAATGCCATAATATGGTGCAACCCCTACAATAGAATACGCGCCCATGAACATGAATTTATCGAGGCACTGAATATATGTCTGTCTGGTTTAATGCTGGCGAACGCCGCAGAATTATTGTTTCCTCGACCAAATTGAGTCCGAAGTCGTACAACACGTTCCTTTGTACGTATCTGGATCGGCCCAAAGGTAGTGGTGAAGGAGGCCCGTCCGGCTGCCCCTGAATCACAAGCGTCAAACACCAAACACCGAAATTGCCATTCAGCTCTCACGTTTGAACTCGACTCAGTACTTCGTCGAGCGTGCCCTGCAGTCGAATCATCGCAGCGTACACCAAGTTGTCGAATACGGATAGTCCCGCCAGGTACCCCATATTGCTTTGCCTCATGTAGCCGGCGTTGAAGATGTAAGTGTCCTGCGCTTTAAAACGTTGTTGGTAGGGGGGACATGTGCTGGGTTCGTAGTCGAGGGATGGAGATTATTTGCGCTGGGTGAAACGTTGGTCGCTCGACCAAAAGTAGTGTAACGTAGGAGAGACCAGTCGCGATAACTACTAACTTTAGAACCAGCCGCGGTGAACATGAGCACGGGCTGTGGCATTAATCCCCTTTTCTACCCTAGCGATGAAGAGGTGGGGACACTTTCTACATAGGTGTAGAGTCTTTCATTTGTGAGGCCCGGTCTTTACAAACGTTAAGACCTCATCCACACGGATGAGGTCGAACAAACATGGAAAACATAACCTTGACAAAACGCTATCATTCACCCTGTGTCAAAGGAGGGCGTACGCATCGCAGAAACAGGTTTTATATGTCTTGGCCAGACCCTGTTCTTCGTTGCCATATTTCCAGAGCTCCCGTCAGCTATGTTCGTCTCGGCACCGTACATGCAAGCTCTACCGTAGGTCGACGATCGAGAAGTCCGGACACGCAGTAGCGATTAGCCTTGTTCGGGACAGGGTAAGGTTCGGGAGGATGCCTCAAAATCGTGAAGCAGATGTCGCGAACCAGAGTATGTTCATCGCGTGCCATAAGTCCAGCGTTAGAAGTACTACGTCGTGGCGGGAAAATGTTTGTCTGACGTGTAAATCTACGGGGAATATACCCGGTGTCAGATCATATTGGTGTTCTAAAAGAAAATTGTGGTCAGTACATACGCCGCGAGATTGTTCATCGGGGGCAATGCTGCAGTTGTTCTCAGATAAACGGTTTGGGCGATTGAGGTACGGACATGTTGAGTTGGGGAGCCCAACAAATATTGAGTTGTTTCCCGTACCGTAGCACACGCCGTGGGTATATCACTAATGGCTTGTAGTAGCTAGAGCGCAACTCGGATATGATACAGCTGGTAGCAGCTAGGGAGCAGCTCGGATATGATGCAACTACTTCAGGTGCCCGTTGGTGAGCGAAAAACACCATCATATGCTCCCATGGTTCAGTTGCTAACGACGTATCATCCCGGGCCTGGAACGTGCAAGGGATGGAAAACGGGCGAATCGAGTAGTAGGGGCACAATTTGATGATATCGTCCAATCAGCTAGCGCCCATCCGAGGCCCGAACATTGCAACGTCCCCAAGTGTTGCAAAACCGACTGATACGTTCATCCATTCCCGGATTCAAGAGCTGTCAACCAATTTCCACGAATGAAAATTGAAGACTTTGGAGACGCCTTTCCAACCTTTTATTTAATATGCATCACGGACTAGGTGGTTCTCCGATGGCGAGGTTGACCAGTCCAAGACCAGCCTCAATTTCGTATCTGCGCCTCTTGCTTGCGTTTCGCGTACCAATGCCCATATTTCATGTGCAAGTAACATTACCTGCTGATCGGCAATAGATGCCCCTTGAAAAGGATGTCCCCCTCGCAACGGCCTACTGTTTGTCGGCCAGTCAGCAGCTCCAGCAGCGTGCTCTTTCCTGCGTGCGTGTGCACCATGTGAACGTGTAGTGTTAGGTGTTAGCCGACGCGAATATTTCCCCGCAGACGGGTTGTCTGTAATCGTCTTCCCTACGAAAGGTGTTCTCTCGTTTTTCTGGGCAAACTGTAAACACCGGGGAGTTTGCCATGAGGAGAGGGAGCACAGGTAGAGACAACAACCAATCGTATAAGCGGGTAAAGGAGACTCTCATCCCTTCGTCGCTGGACCCTGTACAAAAGGATCCAAATGTTGTTCAGCAACCCATTCGGGAAAGCGTTATTCACACAGCAGTCTTCGGAATCAAATGCAAAATACACATATCACACCTATTCGCAAAATCCGACACATGAGACATGCGCACGTCTATGACCAACGGGCATGACTAACAGCTTTCCTAGTCCTGTCACACTGTCCTGTTGATAGTGTTTATTATCCGTACAGCATGTAGGTCTAGCAACAACCAAGCCGTAAATATGCTTATCGTGGCGCTACATGTGATATTCTTGTGCGTCTCTCCATAAACAGATATTTCAGAATGCCCGAACGTACCAAACCCCTGGTTTCCTGTTGTCAACACCAAAATCATACTGTAGACCGAAATCTAGAAAAATTAAACAAACTCAAATTTCTATCCATACTGGCTTCACTCCAACATTTTCCGGTAGTCAACACACACCCTTCCAGTTCAATGGATATCAACCGCATACAATCGAAAAATCAATGCAATGCAGTCAACATGAAAACGGAAATTCTGCAACCCCAAAAAGAAACGTTAATGACGTCTCTAAGCGCCACTTACTCTGTCTCCGTGGTCGAGAGGTTGATGCATTTCTGAGTTGGTAAAACAGAAGGACAAGTCCCCAAACATCACTAAACCCCGTGAAACACACCTCCGGTCAGCCGCCACACTTGCGTACCCTACGCCCGGAAACGCCTGCAAGCTCAGGCCTCCTACTGTTCATTTTAGAAGGTAATCCCAAAAGAACGAGTCCGTATCGCATACTCCAAAATACCAAGTGCTGCCCTCCAGTGCTTTAGATTAGGTGCAGCGCAAAATCTAGCCACTGCTTTCACTGCGTTGACGATTTCTGCCGAGGCTAGGTTGAGAGCCCCATTAGTGAGCCTACCAACTCGCGAAACGGCCACTTTCATGATGTTTCGTTCGTATGAAATCGTGAACGGCTCGTTACAGCAGAAAGCAGAACACTCATCCCAAACTCTATCCCGTACCCGTCAGCCGACTGTTTAGCAAACACAGCGTGGGAAATCTATATAGCTCTGTTAAAATATAGGGTGTCGCGGTGTCAACCATATTTATTTCAATTTTCGACGCTTCTATGATGCACGATCGTCGTATATCTAGTACTGAACAACAATCCTTGGTGAACATCTACACATGTGAGATAGCAATCGACCTGTCTGCGCTCGCCAGCTCGTGGCCTATCGTAACCGAGACTCTCGTCACCTAACCTAGGCGACTCGGGCGACGGGCTGCAAACTTCCTTGAGAATCGAACGTACTCTTACATTTTCGGGTCCAGTGTAGAAAAATATACAACAGGAGGTGTGCATCGCGAAACCTAAAACTCAGAAGCAAGACGGCCAAACCGATAAGAGTAGACTTTCGCCCGAGCAGGTGTGTGTGGCTAAACTATAAGGACCTAAGTACGCCTCCCGTCACGACAGCGTTTGTCGAGTGCCACGCCGTGTGCTAGCGCTGTCACCTAATGTTTTTAAGGCTTTGTCACTTGAAGAGCAATACACCCCTCCCAAAATCTGACCTTGAGTTAAGGTAGGCGCCTAACGTCGGCCTGTTAAAGGTATTGCTCGACTAGATTATGTTTAAACAAACATTGAAGCTAACGAAGTTGAGTATGTCCTCAGTTTTATCTCCACGTTGTCGGAAATGAGTCGACAAATACGTGCTACGGTACCTGTACTTTAGTACACCATATAAGTAGGCGATCCAGGCTGGACTGCCTGGTATATTCACCAATTCATTCAGGTGAAGTTCTATACGATGATGTGCCGCGTGTCTGAACGACATTTAAAAACCTCGCAGTACAAAATTTTAAACTTGAGAACGGTATGGTTTATCATTGGTTTTTAAATTCATATCCTGCGGTCTTGTCGAATATGCACTATGGCAGCAGACTGAAAAGCAGAGGCAACAACATCATCAATTGCAGCACATATCATCCCGTCCAACTTCCCTGTGGGTCAGTTGGGAACACGTGACATGTATGTACTAACGTTGTGACTCCGATACACTTCGGAGGAATAAGTTTTGTTCCTGTGTCCAAATTGGACGTAGCTAGCGCCTGGTGTATGTGTATGCTTGTATCTGCTTCGACACGAGCCGATAAGCAAGTTTTGTTTGTTTAAAATTGAAGCAAACCTCGTAGTGGGGACGGGTGGGGGGATGCACCCGTCTTGCAAACCCGGATGCTAGTTCCGAACGCAATGGAGCTAGGGTAATAGTCCGATAAAATGAATGTAGGAGAAATATGTATAGAGCGCTCACCGCTACCGCTTGGGCCCAATACAGCGCAAAGGGCCCCTGTGGGAACCGTCCCGTTCATGGAAAACAGAAGCTGCTTCTCGGAAGGCGCCGAGGGTTCTTTCGTTAACCCCATAGATGGAAGACACCTGCCGAGGACGAAATGTGCGATTCAGGTGTGTCTTAAGACAAATTCCCGGTATTTCGTTTTTTGGTGTGGTGGCAGCACCTATTATTCCTGCACCAACGTTATTTACATATCCTGATAGAGCGGTGCGTGCTTCCCGTCAAACGGCTACGCTACTGCCGTGGCAACCACCACAGGAAAACTGGAGATGGTATTCCTGGACAATGGTCGCAACGTTAACCAGATACCTGGTATGTACCATCGCATCAACCTGTCCGTTTAATGGTCGAACTCGTCTGAGCCGACAGGCCTGCAAAGTGCTGTGGCCGATTACAGCCGTAGTTCTCCCTTCACTGTATTTTGGTTGCCTTCGTGCAAGAATTGTAAAACAAAAAAAACGCGTAGCGCGGATGTTCACCATGCTTTCTCGGCATGTTGCGTACGTAGAGCCGGCATCCCATCGAATTCAAATACTCTCACCACACTGTCTTCTTGGGCACCCAGTAGCTCAACCCTCGCCACTCCAGGACAGGCGTGGTCGAACCATCGTCGCCCGACATGCCGTTTTGCCGTGTTAGCCACAGGTCACTTGCCAGACACAAACAGACGATGTACAAACAGGCGGCTCAATGTCGCCACATGTTGCACCGCTTGTAACGCGTCCGAAATACGTATAGTTTGGGCGTGAAAACAAGTGGAAAATCTCGAACATTCGGACAAATAGTCTATCGACAATAACGGCCCTCAGTCGTATCTCAAGTTGAGAAGGACACGTAGCAGCGATGACTTTGATGTGCTCACGTGCATCTGTTAGAAAAACGCAAACACGTGTGGTTGAGACACATGCTGTGAGTACTAAAGGAAAGTCACCGCGTTTTCTGTATTCTTGATTGAGGTACAAGGTGGCTGGCATGTGCTTCGTGTCCTTCTCATGCTATACAAATGTCTACCTTTTGGGTTAATATGACGACCCATCCTACTAATTTGTGGGCGATACAACCGCGGTGATGTTCGGTGTGCTAGCGGGTTATGGGAGGGCAGCAGAATTTTACGATGAAATGGACTAGAAGCACATATATATATATTTTATATATCCCTCAGCACCACCTACTACCTGCGATGAGAGCATGCTAGTCCATCATGTATATTGTTGCATACGAAAATGAGGCTATTATTTTGATTGCACCGAACGGACCTTTGTCGCACTTTGCATGGAGGACCCATGCCAAGAGCCCTTCAGACATCATGTCGATATTATTCGTAATTAACTATAAGCATTCACTGAGGTCACCTGGGTTCCGTTGCGGGCGTAGTGGATGTACCGTTCTTGACCTCAGTGTGCAGACGGCGTGTCATGTCATCTTTCACTCGACTCCATTGTACACAGCTCCACACAACACCAGATATGCCTACAAGCCACGGACCATAATTGCAATATATTGAGGCACGAATGGGAGCACGGAATGAAGTTCGACGTTGTCAATAATGTGTTCACGCCGCGTGTTTCATTGATACCCGACAAATGCTCGGAAAGCGCCCTTCCGATACAGTCACGTTGAGGTAAACATAGATTTTTCTGGCACATTTGCGTTCGTCCCGTCCATCAAGAGAACTGCGAAATTAAAATGGGCCAGCATTGCAGATTATAGTGTCATACCGGAAGGGTAAACAACACGCAGGCTCGAGTTCGCAAAGTCCTATAGTTGAAAGGGCCGGGAAACGCTGTAACAATCTTGAAACAGCGGAGAGGTGTCTAAACCTGACAGTTGTCCAACAACCTATACGACGGCTCTGAGCAGAGGTTCGGCACTGGCAGGTCAACCGGCTCTCTGACAGCGTGTTAAGTGTCCACCAACCAACAATCGTTTTGTTCAGGCGCTTCCGAGCAGAGGTGAGGGCACGAAGGAGAATATCAATGAGCAAGAAACCGCGGTTGTTCAAATTTAGAGAAACACGTGCTACGGTATGCGTAGCACCTGATGTTTTCGACGATCTTCACTGCATGAATCTCGATTCTACACCCGCCGCAACAGGTCACGTTGAGAGAAGGGTCAACATGTTGCGCGTAGCGCGATACACATTGTCATGGGCCGGATATCGAAGCAACCAGTGTCGGGGACTGGGACTGAACTGCCTTGAAAATGATGCAATCGTTGGAAAATCTCGAAATGGAATGGGCGATTGGGGGTCTTTCAATCCCAATCGTTTGGATCCCCCCAGAATAATATAATTTTACCATATCACCGGACGCGCTTGTAACCCACATCTCGGACGCTCTGCAGCGTACAAATCAACGGCAAAGCACACACAGCACACAGCCATCAGAGGCAGACCTTTGCAGCCTACTTTACCTCGCGCCAACACACATCTACACTCCTCGTCGTAGATGAGAATACGAAGGTTCATGGAGATGCGAATTCAAAGTTTCCGTAAGGATATCCGGGCCAGCAGCTCCAAAGCTGCCCTACTGATGTCTCGGCGGCCCTATTTACTGCAGCCAATTGAGCGCACAGTGGTGGTGGCAGCTAATTTCGCTGTTATCTTCTGATATGCCTTGCGTTTTGCAACCAGTGCCCAGGCACCATCATGCAAATGCATGTTCATATGCCTCCTTGCTGTAACGAGTTCGCTTGTGGGTTTTTGTGTGTACGGGGTGTTGGGAGAGGGAGAGCGAAGCCAGTTGACAGTACGAATCAGCATGGCCAGTACCAGCAACACCTGAGTAAGTATTAGTAAATGATGCAGACCAGATATGTGCAAGAAACTGCATCCTCAGGCGATTTCCAGGTACGTGTGCGCCTTGCGCTCTAAGACTTGCGAACCGGCGGGGTGTACAATGATACGGATACCGTGTTTGGCTTTGATGTCTATTGTATCGTTCAGATGAAATGCTGTACGCTGATGTACACATTTCCTAGACACATTGAGGATGCATGCTCCAACCCTGTATTGTTGCTGAATTGAGAACTTACGAATTTAGAGTTACAGCAGCGTAAATGTAAACCAACACAGGAACCAGGAGTAAAACGCATCTAGACCGGTTAAAATTTGGCGCGCTAAAGATCAAGATAGAGATCAAGATTGGGATTGCCTCCTTTCGCCACGATTGCCAAAAACATCTTTTTTCTGGCAATCTTTTCAAGAATGGATCGGCACTGGTTTCGGCGGCAATTCCCAACATTGAACCAAAACACATCGAATCGCACACATCGGAGCCGGGGGAATTAGTTTCGTTCCTTCGGTAACCACCTTTAGGAAAGTTGATGTTCGCATCGACATTTTATATATCTATGAAGAGAGATAGTAAAGGTGGCACGGAACGTCTGAGGAGATCACGCGCCCGAACGTAATGGTTTGGCTCACACAGTGCACCCACTACCCTGGGACCTGGTTCAATGAAGGTATGCACCGAGTACGAAGGACTTGACGAATTATCACAGGCTTTGAAGTTTTACTACGATTCCTGGTGAACAAACGCCTGCGAAACAGATTAAACCCTCGCTGCTGCTAGAATGGTGATAGCCAAGGCCAAGGTGGCGAGCACGAGTGCCCACGACAACAAACCATCAGTCTCTTCTCGCCCTCCCGGGAGGATGCGCGCCTGGCAGCTAGGGTTGCAGTGAAGATCATCGCAAGAGTCGAAAAGACGAACCTGCTCGGAGGTT